>SNQJ01S0040542.1:7111-23757 GCA_010110895.2 Picea sitchensis | reverse complement strand
ACTGTCACTAAACAATGTTTAGTTGAATTCAAGATAGGAGGATATAATGATAAGATATTATGTGATGTCATTTGTATGGGTGTTTGTCATCTATTGTTGGGTAGACCATGGCAATATGACAGGAATGTGATTGATGATGGGAGAATGAACACATACACCCTAGAGAAGAATGGGAGGACTCACATGTTACTTCCAATTAAGGACAAGGAGGTGAAGCCGGAAGTAAGCAACATTGTACTTCTCATGAGTGGGAAGGAACTTCTTACAGAGGTTAAGAAGAAGGAATATCCACAGCTTATTGTGGTCAGGAAACCTAGAATTGTTTTGACCAGCACAAGAGTGGATGATTTACCAGAAGAAGTTCAAGAACTGCTGGAAGAGTTCGCTGACATAGTAGTGGATGAGTTACCTCGTCCGTTGCCACAGATTAGAAGTGTGAGTCATCATATTGATCTCATACTAGGAGCCAGTTTTCCAAACAAAGCCGCGTACAGGTTGATGCCGCAAGAGAATGAAGAGGTTAAGAGGCAAGTCTAGGAGTTGTTGGACAAAGGTTTGGTCAGGGAAAGCTTGAGTCCGTGTGTTGTTCCAACAGTACTCAGTACGAAGAAATATGGAGGCTGGAGAATGTGTACTGACTCGAGGGTGATTAACAAGATAACCATCAGGTACATATTTCCATTGTCGAGGATGGATGATCTGATGGATTTCTTGAGTGGAGCAAAGTATTTTTCAAAGATTGATTAGAAAAGAGGTTATCACCAGATCCGCATGAGAGAAGGTGATGAATGGAAGATAGAATTCAAAACCAACGAAGGGTTGTATGAATGGATTGTTATGATGTTTGGCTTAACAAATGCATCGAGTACCTTCATGAGGTTAATGAACGAAGTCCTGAGGGAGTTCATCAGAAAATTTGTCATTGTGTATTTGGATGACATACTGGTTTACAGTAAAACAGTGGCAGAGCATATGAAGCATTTGTCTACAGTGATGCAGAGGTTACAGCAGGAGAAGCCGTTGATAAATATGAAGAATTCCTCATTCATGAAGACATATCTCATTTACTTGGGATTTGTTATTTCTATAGATGAGTTGAGGATGGATCCATATAAGGTGGAGGTAATCAAGAATTGGCCATCACCGAAGAGTATATTTGAAGTGAGAAGTTTTCACAGATTGGCTAGTTTCTACAGAAAGTTCATCAGGAATTTTAGTGGAATTAGCATAGTGATGATGGATACAGTGAAGAAAATACACAAGTCCTTTAATTGGACAGAAGAGGTTGAAAAGAGTTTTAATCTGTTGAAGAGGAAGATTACAAAACAACCAGTTTTGGTGCTGTCGGATTTCCAGAAGATATTTCAGGTGAAATGTGATGCAAGTGGATTCACAATAGGGGCAGTCTTGAGTCAGAAAGATAGGTTGATAGCATACTTCAGTGAGAAGTTGAATGAAGCAAAAGTGAAATACTCCACTTATGATAAGAAGTTGTATGCTATCATTTAGGCATTGAAGAAATGGAGACATTACTTGATTCCGAAAGAGTTTTTCTTATACAGTGACAATCATGCACTGCAATTTGTGACTCAACAGGAAAAGTTGAATCAAAGACATGTCAAATGGGTTGATTATATGCAGAATTTCACTTTTTTGATTAAACATATTTCGGGTACGGCTAACAAGGTTGCTTATGCTTTGAGCAGGAAGTGTTTGTTGTTGCAGGAGTTCAAAGTCAAAATGTTGGGTTTTGATGATCTCGGGAACATGTATGCAGATGATTAGGATTTTAAGGAGGCGTATGAAGTAGATGAGAATCCAATTCTTAGGGATAGAAGACAATGGGTAGAATACATGATCCAGGAAGGATTATTGTTTAGAGGTAATCAACTTTGTATTCTGAAATGCTCCATGAGGGAGAACTTGCTAAAGGAGAAACACAATGGAGGATTGGCAGGGCACTTTGATCACAACAAGACGTTCGCAAAGTTGAATGAGTCATATTTTTGGTCGGGAATGCGAGAAGACGTCAAGATATTCGTGGATAGATGAAAATCTTTCCAGCATTCGAAGGGAAGGAAGTATAATGCGGGATTTTATCAACCATTGCCCATTCCAGAGAGGTCGTGGGATGCAATTAGCATGGATTTTGTATTGGAGTTTCCAAGAACACAAAGAGGCTGTGATTCAATATTTTTGGTGGTGGATAGATTTTCCAAGATGGCACACTTCATTCCATGTCAGAAGACCAATGATGCAATTCACATTGTGAATCTGTTTTTCAATGAAGTCATTCGACTTCATGGCCTACCAAGAAGCATAGTTTTGGATCGAGACACCAAATTCATAGGGCACTTTTGGAGGACCTTATGGAAGAAGTTGGGAACTAACTTGTCATTTAGTTCGGCTTATCATCCTCAGATGGATGGAAAGACAAAAGTGGTAAACAGAAGTCTGGGAGACTTGCTAAGAATCTTGGTAACAGAACACCACAGCCAGTGGGACCACATAATACCACAGGCAGAGTTTTCTTATAATGACTCAGTTAACAGGAGCACAGGGAAAAGTCCATTTCAGGTTGTCTATGGCATGCAGCTGAGAGGAGTTTCTGAGCTGAGAGATTCAGAACAGACAACGACTAGGAGCGCTAGGGAAGAAGATTTCGCAGAGGCGATGAAGGAACTTCACAGCCAGGTGAAGGAGCGATTGCAGAATCCAAGCCAGGAGTATAAGTGCAGAGTTGATCAGCATAAGAGACAACTTTAGTTTGAGGTTGGTGACTTGATTCTGGCACATTTACGGAAGGAAAGGTTCCCTAGGGGAACATATAATAAACTAAAGATGAAGAAAATCGGACCATGTAAGGTCTTGAAGAAATTTGGGGCGAATGCTTACGAGATTGAATTACCCGATGGGATCAGAATTTCTCCGATATTCAATATCTCCTATTTGTACCCATATAAAGATGAGGAAGCAGGGATAGGAAATGAACATCCAGTGATCCAGTGGTGAAAGTAGATGCCAGTTGCAGATAAGATGCAGATGGAGCACATACTGGATAAAAGAGTGAGCAAGAGGACCAGGCGAAAGCAATATTTTGAGTATCTGGTCAAGTGGAAGAACCATCCAGTTGAAGATGCCAGCTGGGAGAATGAAGCGGAGATCCAGAAGCATGGACAGGAGCCCATGAAAATTTTCAAGCCGAGGAGTACGATTCAGGAGCATCTCAAGCGAGCCAGCGCAGAGACACCGGACAACTGGACAAGTGCCAACACAAATTTTGAAATCACCTTGAAGTTATTGCGTGATCTTAAATAAATTCATTAAGAAGAAGCGCACTTGTAAAATGTAAACAGACCTTGAGAGATTTTCTCTCATCCTTAGTAGGTAGAAGGCATTTAAAGTAGTTAATGCAAGTAGATAGAATTAAATGTGTAAGATTAGACAGTTTTAGAGAACAAGAGGGAAATGGGATATAGACACCCTCATTGTGTATTGTAACAATATTGAGGAGCATAGAAGAGAAGCAGAGAGTTGTGGAAGAACACCCATGTACAGATATTTGGATTAATAGAAAGAGTTTGATTCAAATTCATGGTTTCGTGTTTTTTTTCTGTGTATTGATGTTGGATGATATGCTCATGAATGTTTGCTTTCTGATATACATTTTCTTTATATGTTGTGTATATGATTTCATGTTTAAGTTTGAAGTTTGAAAGGAAGTAGGAATGAGTTTCAATTGTTTCTCTATCTGAACAAGGATTCCTGCAAGGAGTACAGTCGAATTGTCCTCAAGGAGTGCATTGACAAAGGGTTCAGATAGGGAAATCTTTTTTTCTCATTTCCACAAAGGTGCAGTTCGGCACAGGATCTGTGCAAGGAGTGCACAGGCTGAGAGAAGTCTCAAGGTTGTGGACCTGAGTTAATCATTGAGAGACTGTTGCTGCAGGTGTGCGCAGAGTCGAAGGAAATTCATCACTTGGAAGCGTCTAAAGGTTGCCGCAAGGAGAGCACGCAAGAGTCTTCTTTAAGACTCGACGCTGAGAGAAAGATCAGGAAGGATAAGTCTTTCGAAACTGTGAAGGACAGTGCAGGGAAGTTGTGACTGAAAGTATTAATAAGGTGTCATAATTTTGCACCGCAGGTGGATAAGTTGGTGGAGGAACCCTTAGTCATTCACATAAATCACCAAGGAGGAACGGAAGGTCAGAATTTTCTAAGGAGGATTCGCGAATTTCCGTGGGTCGTTAGATCTCACAGAGGAGAAGGGGAGATATGGTGAGTATTCCTGAGAGGTTCAAAGCTCAGGAGGGGCAGGACTGTATATCTGAGCCATAAGGTTCGTCAGATTTACATGTGGAATTCCATATCGAGGTTTCATAGGTTGAAGTCCCGTAAACGTTGCAATGGGAATCTCAAAATCACGAAACACGATATCCTGAAAGCTAAGTAGATTTGTGTGGGCCACGGAGGAGTCAGAGAGGTGGACAGGTGGCACGCTATTTCGGAGTTTCGTGGAGTGAAGTCCCGAACTCGTTGCATTAGGATTCGGGATATTGCAAACTCTGAAATGCCGATGAAGTGAAGAAGCATTGAAAGGTCAAACTCGTGAGTGTATCGGAGTTTCGGAAAATCAGGATTCGGGAGTCCAAGAAACAAGGTTTTTAACATCGCGATCGACGAAGTCGAGATGGGGAAAATCGCAAAAGGAAAAGGTCAGCATTGTCTGTTGTCGGGTTTTGGGAATTCAAGAGACCAATGCTCAGCCACTAGATTCGCGAAGTCGCGAAGTCCGATCTCCCAAGTGTAAAAAGGGGATCCCGTGAGAGTTTGTTGTGGGTGCAAATTTCCCGATAGGGAAATAGAAGAGCGTTTAGAGTTCTTCGATCCATGGTAAAGGAAAGATCCTGTGAGCACGCGGACCTTCCAACCTATGGGTAGCGAGGTTTCGGGCGTCACCATCACAAAGTGTCCTGAAGTCACTTGGTCTTCCTGCTCTCTGAAGTAGTTTCCCATGGAGGGGAATCTCCTTACTCAACCCCATCACCTGAAGACTGTGAACCTAAAGTAGAATCTGGAGAAATTGATCCTGAAACTTGTGGACTAGTAACCTGTGATCCTGACATCTATGTCCATGTAACCTGTGGTCAATTTATCACCGAAATAGGTGGACCTGAAATATGTGTCACTGAAGTCTGTTGTAGACTCACTTGAATCTAAGGTGATGACTTCTCACCCCTCTCAGTCCCTCGTGACTTCCTAAATTCTCTATCCTCCTCAAATGTCACATACCTTCTCAAAATTGTCTTCCTGAAGGAAGGGATGTATATGCGGAAAGCCTTGAAGTCTCGCTATACCAAACAAAGATCCCCTTATCTTCCATGGGTTCTAGCTTAGTCCTCTTCTCAGAATGGACATGTGAATATGCAAGGAACCTAAAAATCCTAAAGTGCCTAACATCAAGCTTCTTCCGAGAGAAAGCCTCATCAGGAGTATTGTCCCCCAATGCTCTGTGTGGACTCACGTTCTACAGATAAAATGCAGTATAACATGCCTAAAACCAAACAAAAAGTGGAAACCCCTTATCATGAAACATGGCTCTTGCAGCCCCAACTATGGCCTTGTTATTCCTCTCAACAACCCCATTTTGTTCTGGTTTGTAAGGAATAATCAACTCTCTCTTGATGTCCTCTTCTGCACATAAGTCAATAAAATACTTGGAGGTATACTTAGCCCCATTGTTTGTCCTCAAAACTCTGATTTTACTCATAGTCTAGCTCTCCACAAGAGCTTTAAACTCTTGGAACTAATTGAATACTTGTCCTTTGGTATTCATTAAGAAAATCCAAGACTTCTGAGAGAAGTAATCAATGAAAATGACATAGTATAAAAAACCACTCAAACATGCAGAAGACATAGGACCACATATGTCGGAATGAATCATATTAAGTATACATGTTGTTTTGTTGTCACTGCTTGGAAAAGAAGTCTTGGTGTACTTTCCAAAAGCACACCCCTTGCACAACTCCTGGTGCTCTGTACTAAACTCTGGAACTCTAGTCACAATCTCCCTCAGTATCGTCAGAGCCTCATGATGAAAATGGGCCATCCTCCTATGCCATATATCACAAAGATAATTATTTTTGGTAGAATGAAATAATGTACTGGCTGGCTAGAAAATGAGCTTGTACAACTTCTCATTTCGAGCCCAATCACTTTGGCCGAAGTGATACTGGACCCCTTTGGAAATAGGGTCACCTGTCCATCACAGAACAACACCTCATAACCCCTCTCCTCAATAGAAGAAATTGAAATCAAGTTCTTCTTCAAGCCAGGAACATATAGGACATCTCTCAACAACATGGGAGGTAAAGACTCCCTTTGAAATGATACTATCCCACTACCAACTTCCTTGACCACCCGTTCATCTCCAAGCACTACCTCAAGATCACTAATATGTGTAAGATCTATCAAATTCTCAAGAACACCTTTCATATGGAGGGAGGCACCACTATCAATATACCACACACTAGAACGAGTGGCTCTAGTGGAAAGACATACCACTAAGGAAAACTCCTAGTCAACACATGTCTGCTTCTTATTATTATTAGGACAATGTCCTGCATAGTTCTCAAGCTTGTGACATGAAAAGAACTTGACTTTTCTCATGTCCTTCTTTCCTTCACTCTTCAGGTTGTTTCCTCCCTTAGGACCCCTTTTGAATTTATTCTTGTTGTTGGAAGAAAGAACCACATCCTCCTCATCATTACACGTAGATCAAATTACATGCACATAACCTCTCCAGGTCTCCTTCTGAACAAAGTCATCCCAAAGATGTTCCCACTTGGGAAGGTTTGGTCTAGCCACAATGCCATCAACAAAAAAAACCCATTGTTTGGATACTCCATTCAATGTTGTCCTCAAAAGTTCACTATCATCAATGGCCTCCCCAATAGCTCCAAGTTCATCTCTCACCCGTGTCAACCTAGTAAGATATGTGTCCACATTTTCAGCCTTGGCCATTTTAATGCTTTTCAGTTTTTCTCTCAAAACCATCTTCCGGTTCTCATTTGTACTCTGATACAACTTCGTCAAGGACTCCCACATCTCATAGGCATTTACATTCCTTATCACATGAAGAATCAAATGGTCTTTTATGGCATCAAGGATGATTCTATTAGCCTTGATACTCTTCTTGGTGTATGTTTCTAGAAGAGTAGGATCTATGGGTACATTCACTGGGTTTGTTGTGGAGTCCTGAAAAATATCCCATAACTCACTTTCTTGCAACAACAAGATCAACATGTCCTTCCAAGAACCAAAGTTTATTGCCCCATCAATTTTGTCGTCAACCCTTAAACCGGTAGCCATTGACCCTTTTTTATTGAAAATGAAAAATTCAAACTTATGTCTGGTGAAGTAACTTTTGTCCCCTTTTTCTAACTTGTTGATATAAATCTTCCTTTCTTTAACTCAGCTCTGATAACATGTAAAATTTGAGACCCCACCCAGTTTCAAGTCTCACTAATTTTTATTAGTGTTTAATGCCCAAACCCAGATTTATGACAATGATAGAGGCTCAACAAATAAACATAATTTTCAGAACTAAAACATGAGGATTTTGAATAACATCTAACGCAGAAATAAAATATATCAACAACACAATATTCAGAAAATTTTCCACATAGATTTTTGGTCAAACAACAACCCTGGAAAAACCCACAAGGGTAAAAACAGTGAGAGAGAGAGAGTTTTTACTATTTCAGAGCCCTGAGAAATTGTCTCTTACAGTAGTCAATAATTTCTGAAATTAAATATAGACTTATCTTGAAAACCGTAATAATTTTCTTCTTCACAATCTGATCCAAACTCCTCGAAATTCATGCCATAATTTCTTATACATGTGCATAGGTCAACTCCTTGATTTTCGAGCTCCTTTTGGTTGTACATCCACCTAAAAATTCATGCCAAAAGATACAATACAAATTTTATGCATTAAATGCATGCACAACTGCCTACGAAATCATGCCAATCTTCCATAAAACACACCAGAATTTCTCCTCAATTTTTGTGCAACAAAACAACCATACTAACTGCTACAATTTGTACAATATGGCCTGTTAAAACTTGTTGTACCTCTCCTTAGTTTTTGTTCCAATAATAAGTTGTATGGTCTTCTAGAAGTTCGTACAAGACGGCCTTCATTAACTTTTGTACTCTCTCCTCGATTTTCATGTGAGTGCTTGCCTTGGAATGTGTGCCCTTAGTAACAAAATTTCTCTCCTCTTAGTCCGGTCGACTTCTCTCTTCTAGCTCTCTCAAAAATTCATTGAACAACCCAAGAATGGGGGCACCCTCTACCCTAATCAACTTCATGGATGTAGGTGAAGAGTATCATGACCCAATGGTGGAGATTGGATTGCATGAGTGGATGAGATTGAGTGTCCATTCACTCACCCCCTCACTTTTTTTTTTTTGTAAATAAGAGTGTATGTATATTAAGAGCTTCCAAAAACTGAAGCAGGATATCAAAATATAAAAATGTTCAAGCTATAGTTACTGGACTGCCCCAACCATGGGGAAACCAGTCCAGCCAGCCCAACCAACCCATTAGTTCAACAAGTCATAAGTGAAACCAATAAGAGAGTATTTATATTGTTTATCATCTATGAACTAACCCTGAGAGGACTTAACACCTAAACACTGAAAACTTAGACACCTGGCAGGTAGATGGTCCGCATGGCCTGAAGGTCTCCTGGCCAAGGCTCTTCCTCAATATATGTTGTCTCGTCGCTCCACTGCTTGCCAGCTTCCTTGCTGCGCTCAGCTCCCTTGGTGTCGTCCTCACGTGCATCCTTCTTCCCACTTATGTCTGTTGGGCTCGGCACGTTGTGTTGACCTTCATCTTTATCAGCTTCGACAGGATCCGGGAACAGGGCTGCATGCATGGATGAAAGAATTTGGAGGAAACTTTCCACCTTTACGTCCGTAGCCTGTATGTGAAAGTGTAAATCCGCCACCTCCTGCCGAAGTTCAAAAACCAAATTGTGCAGTACAGACAGGCTATTCCTAAATTGCTCCCTGTCAAAGGAATCCTGGGAGTGTAGTCCTTCCGTATTAGGTGCCCCCTGTGGAGAAGGTCCATATTCCAGGTTGCCCGGAGGGTCATGGGAGTGAACGGGGTTAGGAGGGGCAGCCGAGGGAGTGAAATTGGCGTTCACGGAATTACGGCCATGGAGCTGAACTATGGAGCTTGCAGAGAGAGAGGAGTAAAGTCATACTGATGGCGAGGGAAGGAATCATCAGAGGTCGAGTCCGGAGGTGTAATCGAAGGTCTCTGAGGCTTCCAGGGAGAACCTCGCCTCGGTCTGCCTCTTGGCCGCGTCATTGGAAGCCCGGTGCAGCTAGCAGAAGGGATGAAGGTCGCCTGGTGGAGGGGAATGACAGGAGGTAGCTCGCTCCAGAGGAGAAGAACAGGGATAGACTTAAGATGCATAGGGAGGAGCCCTGCAAACAACGAACAGAAGTGAACCGCATCCATAATGAACCAATTCATTCAAAATCGCAGCGAGGGGAAAGGACTTCTGCGTAAATGCACCCTCGTATCACCATAAATGCCATTTAAAGTTCAGGTGGGGCGATGGGCTGTGGCACAAGCCCATCACGTGGCTCCATGCCACGACGCCCAGTACCTTCGCTCAGCTCTTGCCACGATGACCCCTCTGACACCCCATCCGGGGGGGCATCTATCACTCCAGCTTTGTGAATACACTGCTGGAGGATAGAGTGATTTTGATCTCGGGCTGCATGACAGTGAAGGTCTGGTTCTCTCCATTTGGCGCCCAAGTTAGCGAGTTCATCAACAACTTGATTTGCCTTCCTTTTGATGTATGTGGGAATGATGACCTAATTCAGATTTAGTAAACCTGTGATGATCTGTAAGCCATGTGACAGTCTCCAGCTGGGTGAGATACTGTCCGGTTTTTCCCCATTTAAGATTTGGCGCAGCAGGCTGATGATAACTTGAGAGTCCCCCTCTACGATCACCTTTGTATAGTTACTTTTGATGGCCAATTGCAGTCCTTTGATGAGTCCCCAAAGTTCTGCTACATTGTTCATAGAATGCCCAAGGGATCCTGCCACTATTTCAAGGATGTGTCCGTGGTGATTACGAAAGACCACCCCATACCCAGCAGCGCCAGGATTGCCTTTAGAGGCTCCATCGAAATTTAGCTTAACAAAATCCTCTGGAGGAGGGGACCAGAAGGAGGGGTTGTTCGAAGGGATGGTGGAAGAATGGGGGAGGGGGCGAGTCTAAAGAGTGGGAAGAGGGGTCCAATATCGGAGTATGGTGAGCTCCAAGGGAGAGCAAGCTGAATCTGCATCCGACCAATTCCTGAGGTGGAGAGTTTCCATGATGTTGCGATAGCATTGACTCCAGCACTGTTTCCACGGGAGAGAGGTGTTTATGAAAATTCTCCTATTTCTCTCCTTCCAAGTTTTCCAAAGGATAAAGCCAGGTAGAAGTTGCCAGATTCGATTGAGGAGGGGGGATTGGAAAGCCTAATCTCTCCAATTCGTGATGGTTGCTAGGATGTCGTCTCTGAGGCGATCCGAGGTGTGCATGATGATCGCTACTTGATCCCAAATTTGAGCTGTGTAAGGGCAAGTGTTGAGGAGATGATTCATGGTTTCCTCGGCCTCTCCACATAGTATGCATAAGGAGGGTCCCACAAAACCTCTTTTGAGGAGATTGTCCCAAGTTAGAATGCTTGAGTGAGAGACCAGCCATAGAAAAAGAGTGATTTTCGACCAGTGCTTAAGATTCCAGATTTTTCCCCAGACTTTCGAATCTAGGGGCGGGTTCGACTGAGATTTTATCTGATAGGCTTCCCACATGCTAAAGAATCCCTGTGGCCTGTAGCCCCATCGAAGAATATCCTCACCTGCAATTATGGGTATTCTCCGCTTAGTCAACTCCTCTTCTAGAGGTGCCAAATCGACATGCTCCCTGAGGTTAATGTGCTGCCTATCCAAATGCCAGCATCGCCAGTTGTCCTCCGTGGGATTGTCCTGCTAGTAATCCGCTACTCTTGTCATGCCTGTCCATGTATCTTGGGTGCAGATGTCACGGTCCAAATCCTCAGCGCTTAGGGCTGGCCATTGCTGCCAGGAATCTTGCCAGAACAGAGTCGTTTCCCCATTCCCTATCTCCCAGAAAGCATGTTGGGTGACCAACTGTCTGTTCTGCTTGGTCGTTGTCCAAATTAGAGAGCCCAGGTTGTCTCCATTCCATCTTATTAGGTTTTTCTCAGCCATATTGGGGGTATATTTCTTCCTCCACAGTCTAGCCCAAAGATCGCTGACGTTTTTTAGCCAGTGCCACCAAATTTTGGCGCTGAGAACCTTGTTCATTATAGAGGGATCTCTTACTCCCAATCCTCCTTGTTGTTTGGGTCGACAGATATTTTCCCAACTAACTAGTGCTATCTTCTTCTCTTTGTTGACGCCTTTCCAGATAAAGTTTCTTTGTAAGTTTTTGATGGTGGTGAGGACGAACTTTGGGATAGCCAACGCAGAGAAAGCATAGATCGGGAGAGCTTGTAGAACCGCTTTGAGAAGAATGAGGTGACTTGGTAAGTTCAAGGCCCTATAGGTCAAGGAGGAGAGTCTTTTGGAGAAGGAAGATAAAAGGTGCTCCCAGGAGGAGTTCCAGAGCGCATTGTCAATCAAAGGGATGCTAAGGTATTTGGATGGAAGGGAGCTTCTGTTGAAACCGAGTATATCTGAGATGTGTCGCTGGATCTGAGGAGGCATGTTAAAGAAGAAGATTTGGGATTTGTCCTTGTTACAGTCCAGTCCTGAGGCCTCAGAAAAGGTTTGGAGAATCTCCTGAAGAGAGATAGCTTCTCGCACAGTAGGGTTGCCCATTAAGAGTGTGTCATCCACAAACTGGCTATGCAAGATAGGGGGCGAAATTCCATGCAGGGGTAATACTGTTAGGAGGTTGTGTTCTATTGCAGGATGGATGGAGCGACTGAGTCCTTCGGCCAAGATAATGAAGAGGAAGGGGGAAAGGGGATCTCCCTATCTAATTCCTCTTGATGGGGAGAAGGGCCTCGAGGGTACACCATTGATAAGTATAGAGAAGAAGGCTGAGGAGGTTAAATTTAAAATCCAAGTTACCCAGCTTTGTTTGAAACCAAAAGCCAAGAGCATTGCTCGCATGTATTCCCAGCTTATCTTGTCAAAGGCTTTAGAGACGTCTAATTTGAGGAGCATACCTGGGGTTTTGGTTTTCTGCAGGGAGTGAATTACTTCATGAGCCAAGATGATGTTTTCCTAGATTTGCCTACCCTCAACATATCCCGATTGCTCCGGGGAAATGATTGTTGGCAAGATCAACTTGAGTCTCCGGGCTATTACCTTTGTAAGGATTTTGTAGATCACATTGCAGAGAGAAATAGGTCGGTACTACTTGGCCTGATGTGCCTACCCCTCTTTGGGAATTAAGGTGAGAAAAGTGGCATTGAGAGCTTGAAGGACTTTTCCTGTGACTCGAGAATCCTCCAGAATTTCCCAGACCTCTGTCCTCATCATCGACCAACAATAGTGAAAAAAGTCGCTTGTGAAGCCATCAGGGCCTGGGGCCTTGGACTTGGGGGTATCTTGCAATGCTTTATCTACTTCTTCAATGGTGAAGGGTCGGAGCAGAGCAACGTTTTTCTCCTGAGTTACAAGCGAGGGTATATGCCTTGTAATCTTGTTGATTACTGCCTGTCTATCTGGGATGGGCTCTGTGAGGAGGTTTCGAAAGTAGTTGATCAGGTTTGTTTCCAAATCAGCATGAGAATGAAGGGTTTCTCCTTCATCCGAGATGAGATGCGTGATCTTGTTGGAGTGCCTTCTCTGGACAACAGTTCAATAAAATAACTTGGTGTTGCGTTCCCCTTCCTTGAGCCATTAGATATGCGACTTCTGCTTCCATAGTATCTCTTCCTGTCTCTTCCTATCTTCGATTTGTTGGGATACTCTGAGTTCTTGTGCTTTTAGCTCATTTGTTAACCCTTTCTCCTTGATCTGAAGTTGTATCTCCTCCATTTTCCTAGAAAACTATTTTTGTGAGTCGAAGATGCTGCCGAAAGTTTGCTTATTCCAGAGTTTAAGCATTTTCTTAAGATTCTTTAGCTTCTGTTGGAATTGATACATTTTGGATCCATGTGGTATCTCGGCCTGCCTCCACCAGTCCTGGATGTTTGCCTGGAAGTCCGGGTGATCTAGCCAGAACTGTTCAAATCAGAAAGGTTTCTTTCCAGGAGTGTCTGGAACATCCACCAATAATTGTATGGGCTAGTGATCTGATCCCAGGAGATTCAAGATTGTAGATTCCATTGCCGTGTTGTCCATCATCAGAGGTTCCGATATGAGGAAGTGATCTAGTTTGCATGCTATTTGATGCACCCTCGTTCTTCTGTTTGTCCAAGTGTGAATGTCGTTGTTGACCTCCAAGTCTATTAGATGAAGATCATCTATTAGATTGTTAAAGTTGCAGGAATCCTGGTTCAGTCGTCTTGATCCCCCTTTTTTTTCCTCCAAGCTGCGGATGATGTTAAAGTCCCCACCTAGGATCCATCTGTCATGCTCTGTTAGGCCGGATAAGTGTCTCAAGCTTCTAAGGAAAGCATGTTTGTCCCTTGGGCTAGCCGAGCCATATATATTGGTTAGATGTCCAGGCTTGTTAAAGCCGATGAGCCTATACTCTGTTGTGATAGACCATCTGGTGGTGTAAAAGTTTTCCATCAGTAAAGCATTGGTATTCTAGAGGATACCAACTCCTCCAAAAGTACCTGTGGCATCTATTAAAACCGCTCTTCCCTGTCTCCAGCAATAGGGAAGTAGTCGATCTATGTCTTCTGAGGTACATTTTGTTTCTTGTAACAGTACAACATCTGGGGTTTCCACTATGATCAGTTCTCGTAGCATTTTTTGTTTGCTACGTCCATTAAGGCCTCTGATATTCCAGGATATGATCTTCATGATGACGGGGGGGTGGGGAGAGAAGGGAAGTTGTCCGAGATAAGGTGGATCTACCCCGAATTTACCATAAAGTTCCCGATTTCCTGTATGAGCTTGTTTGTGTATTTACTACCTCTTTTATTCTCGTCTTTTTTTCCTTTAGTTGGGTTTTTTGTCTGATTTCTCTGGATTCCTAGGGCTTTGCTAGCTCGGGCTGAGGATCCTGCAGAGGAGTTTAGAAATACCTTGTGCACTTTCCTCAGTTGATCCCTGGGTATGGTGTAAATTTTCTGATGTCTGTAGGCATGCTCAAGGTGGTCCAGATCCACTCCAGAGAGGTCTTGTTCCTCCAGCTCCATGTCCTCGTCTCCATCTTCTATCTCCTGGGAGCCTAGCATCTCCCTGGCCAAGCCTGGGGGTGTCAGGTCCGCTTCCTTGTTCCTTGGGAGCCGCTCAGGACCGTGGCTCACGGCCTGGGGTTCATTGTGCGAGAGTGGTGCATTCAGATTTGCAGGGTTTGTTGGGGTTTCTGATTGATCTTGTAAAATTGCAAACTTATTTCTAGTAGATGGTTCTTTACTTACCTGGGTCGTTTGCCTTCTGCCTCCCTGCCGCCTTCTTGTTGTTGGTTGTACGAATCCTTCTTTGTCCTTGTTGCTCTCTAGATTTCCTTCTTTGTTGATCAGGTTGAGAGGGCACTCTCTGAAAAGGTGACCATGTTCGTGGCATTTCCTGCATCGGAAGGGAATGGTTTGGGACCAGTCCTCATCATGATACTCCAGAGTAATGGAGCCCGGGAGCGGCTTAGCTATGTTTAGATATACATAGATTCATGCATATGACGTGTAGCACCACTGCTTAGTGGCTTCAGAGGACTTAACGTATATGCCAATGGTGTTGTCGATGCCTGCTAGGACCTCTTCCAACCAGAATTCCTGGGGGAGGGAGTATAATCTGATCCATACCGGTGCATGGGCGAAGTCCTCCTTTTTAGGGATGAACTTTTTTGTCCAAAATCTCAGGAATAGTCCAGCCGAGTTGTAGAAATATGTCCCTCCATCGAAGATGCGGTTCCAATCCTCTAGTTTGTGGAAGATGATTGTGAAAAATCCCTTCGAGCCCAGTTGCAGATCATAGTGGCCCTTTGGTTTCCACCAATATTGTATCCATTTTACCAGGTCACGCTCAGAGGGCCAGAGCCCTAAAAACTTGCCTACTAAGGCATTATCTCGCATGTATTGTTTCTGTTCTTCAATGCGCGGTGAGCTAACCACGTATTTTGGGGCTTGTGGTGCCTATGGGATGCATTTCCCTGGCACCCATGGGGATGAAACATTTGCAGGGATCTTTTCCTTGGCTGGATCGATGTCCATTTCCCGATCTTTGAAGGTCCCTTCCGCCAGGAGCTGCACACGCATGTCTGGAGGCGTTTCGAAAGTCGGCCTCTTCGTTCCTGTTCCAGGGTCTTCGTTGGTAGTGATTTGGCTATAGGTGATGCCAGACGGCGCCCCCTCCCTGCGATTCAGGGGCCCCTGCAGGGCTATCATCTTCTGGGCTCAGTCCACGACGACTGTGGTTATCTAAACCCTAGATGCAGAGTGATTGCAATATGTATTCATGATCGCAGTTGTAGAATTTTTAATTCTAGGCCTTAAATTATATTTTTTTTGAAGCTCGACCATTATAGAGTCGACCACTCACCCCCTCACTTAAGTCATAAAGTCACCTTTTAATTTATCTCGTGTAAATTAAATGACTAGGGTCCACATTCGACACTTTCTCACCCCTTAGGCACCTATTTGATGAGAAACACTTTCCTAGATACTTTTTAATTATTTTAATAATAAATGTAGTGTATTTTCTGCATACATGTTAGTTAGAAATATAATCCAAATTAGGGTGTGCATCATTTGCTCCTTCCTCTAATTATGGGATGAGAGACAACCAATTTTGTGGTTTTGTTTTATAACATGTGTACTACTTGAAGATTTATTGGTACATTAGATTTCCCAATTTGAATTATGCACATGGAAGTTTAAATTTCATGTTTTCTAAATCCAAGAACTATATTTGAAGTCTCAGTGACCCAAAAAGACTTCTTCCTTTTACAATTGGGGCAGGGAAAATTTGAACCAAACATATTATTCTTTAAGTTGAGGAGCCTTTTTGAATCTTTGTGAATTTTTTAAATATCAACTATAAGATTTAGTGAAATTTAAAATTGTTTAAATTATAAGGATCTTACATAATTTATGGAAAATGTGGGTGATTTAAAAAAAAAACAACAAGATTTGGTGAAATTTAAAATTGTGTAACTTATAACGATATTACATACTTTATGGAAAATGTGGGTGATTTTTCAAAAAAAATAATAATTTGGCTTTTAGCTTGTGGAAATTTTAGAGGTGTTGTAATTTTTAATAAAAATGGATGACTGCATTTTTCTTAGACTAAATGTATTCCCGCATATTGATGTTTTAGTTAGAGGAAATCCATTAAATTCCAACAAAACTATTTATTCTAGGTGTAAACCACTTTATGATTTGGTCCAATTTGGTCAAATTCACTTCTTTATGCAGCTCTATGCTTAGCATTGCATATTATTTCTTACAATATTTTTTTCATTTTGA
>SNQJ01S0040541.1:148848-162732 GCA_010110895.2 Picea sitchensis | reverse complement strand
ATACTTCTTGTTGAGGCACATCTTGTATTTCTTGGCATATGGCTAAGAGTTTTTATGGTACATGGTTGAGATCTTGTACTTATTGATGTATTGAGAAGTTGAATATCAGAAAGGGGTTGATGACTAAGATCATGTGAGGGATACTATACTTTTTCATGATTACACATACCTATATGGAACATGACTAGAGAGAGACATACTTTCCTTGAGTAGAGGTTATGTATGAGGATGCATGGACAGGGTATAGTTACAGTCTGGATACAGTGACAGGTTACAAATCTATGTGAAAGAAGTTACAGAGGGTCAGAAGTTTTCAAGTGAAAGGAAACCCTAGTTTCAGAAGACATATATAGGCTACATAGCAGATAGGGTGCGTACATACATGAGCTGCATAACATATAGGGCGTGTACATACACAGACTGCATCACTACAGGGCACATATTTATTGTATTTTTTTAGATATGTGTTCAATTCAGGTACATATTGATTATAGGACAGTTGTATAGATTGGATACAGGTCAGTGGTACAGGTTGATACAGTTGTACAACAATATATCTCACAGTGACAGGTTGACAATAGTTGCATCATTCTACTTCTACTTCAGGGTGGAAGGACGGGGCAAGGACAGGTGGTTGTAGTCGGAGAACATAGGGGGTTGTACCCTCCTTTTGGTTGTAGCCAGAGAATTGGGGAGTTGGATCTTCCCTCAGGTTGTAGCCTGAGAAACTAGGGGGTTGGAGCCTCCTTCCAGTTGCAGCTGAAAAACAAAGGAAGTTGGTGCTTCCAATGAATGTAATTCTTCAATACATATAAGAAAAATCATTTCGTGGTTTTCTCCTGATTTGGGTTTCCACGTAAAACACTGGTGTACTGTGTACGTGTGTGATTGTTCATTTCTTATTGCTCATTATTGGATAATAATACTACATTGATATAACACTTGGATCAATTTGGATAAAACAGATTATAATTGCACTATTATTGATTCACCCCCCCTCTCAGTAATCCAACAGTGGCATCCAGTCAGGTCGACATTCCCTAGTATCTTGTATAGTGTATCAATCTGAACTCCCTTCATTAAGACCATCACACCTATGACCATCTTGCACGAATCCTTCTAAAATAGAGTATACACACCTACATCACTCATCTTGCTGACATATAGAAGGTTTCTTGCCAAAATCGAAATTTGTAGCACACTTGGAAGGGTCCTTTTCCTCCCATCCTACAGTTTCAATCAAAATCTTCCCCATTCGACAATTCTGGTTGCCGAGTCGGCCCTCAAGGACACATCAACCCCATCATATTGTTCATATTCACATAACCATTATTTATGTGGTTTCATATGATATGATGTGTCTGATTCGATCAACCAAACATGTTGATTCGAATGTGTACTGGTCGACGCCAAGTACACATCACCTCCCTTTTCCGAGGTCATCTTTCTCTCAGTGGACTACTTCTCATCGGACCCAACATTGAATTCTGTTGCCTTCAAATTACAGTCCTTTTTATAATTCCCAACTTTACCGCATTTACAACATCTTCACATCAACTAAACCGTGGATTTAGATCTACTCTTCGACTTAAAATTTCTATTGGATAATCTTCCTTTATCTATGTCTATGAGTTGACCTCTCACTACCAGATCATATTTGGTTGATCCTTCCATGTTCTTTCTTCTCATTTCTTCCAACAATAGAGAAGAAATCACATCCTCTAGCGCTAGTGTGGTTGTTTTAAATCCAATAGCCATGACTAAGCTATCCCAGGAGTCTGGAAAAAAATAGAATAGGCTGATACACTTCTCCTCATCAATGATATTTATATCCGCAGATAATAACTAGATTAAAAAAAAATTAAAATCATTTAAATGCTCAGTCACCGAACTGCCATCACTCATCCTCAGAAGATACAGTTTCTTTCTGAGAAACAACTTATTTACCAAATATTTTGACTGGAATAATCTTCCCAGCTTGTCCCACAGTGTCTTGGTTGAATCTTCATCGAAGACATTCAACAACACAAAATCTGCAAGACAAAGTCGAATCATACTTCTTTCTCTTCTTTCGAATTTCTCCCATTCTTCCATCGAAATGATTGTCATATAGGTGCCTGGATAGACCATTGTCCATTGTTCTTGATCTACAAGAAGATCTTCCATTTTAATCTTCCAAAGATCAAAATTCTGCCCATTGAATCTTTCTATCTCGATTCTGGAACAACTCGCCATTATTTACTGCGATCTTTAACAATTTATGACTTACGACTCTTACTGTACCTAGGGTTTAGTTCTCATATTCAATATTTTCAAATCAAGATATGATATACTCATCAAAGCATAACACCACTCTAATAACTCATTTTTCAGGGAAAACCTAAGCTTTGATACCACATGTTAGGAAATGAAAGACACTTCCACACTAATCTTAGTAGAAGAGAAGAATAATTTCATTAAGAAATAAAATGACACAAGAAATCAGATAGTACACTGAGATTTTACCTTGGAAACCCTTAACTAGGAAAACCAACATTCCTTTGAGTGTTCTACTCTCTTGTTGTGTTATTAATTTAGAATAAAAGGTTACATGTCTAACCTTGGTACACACCTAAGACAACATCAACATCATACCCTCTTGCATAGGCAAGAACAACCCTGTAGCCATTTCGACTTATATATGCATGACCGACAACCTACGATTTACACATGCATTAGCATATTTTTCATTAGTCTTTACGACCTTACAACATGTCTCTTTATAGGATTTACAACAGGAAAAAACCTAAATATTGGCACCCAAAAATGGTTACAGATCCATGCATACCATTGGCTACAAATCTTGCAAATCCTAGGATTCTGTTACAGTTGACTCCAAGATGGGTTTACTAGTCGACTACCAGTCCTCCTTCATTCATTCTCTAGTCGATCATCTCACGCCTGCACTTCGACCTCTTGTCAGTTGAATTTCCGTTGATATCTTTGACTTCGACTTTACCCAGTTGACTCCCTTGACCTTTGATTTGTCGTCGATCTACCTCGACTTCGACCTGCTGTCAATCCACCTCGACTTCGACTTGTAGTTGATCTACCTCGAATTTGACCTATTGTTGATCCACCTCGACTTTGACTTGCTATCGATCAACCTCGACTTTGACCATCATTCGATTCACCTCGACTAGACTTTCAATGCAAAGAATATAACAACCTAACAAAAGTAGGATTGAAGAGAATTACATTTTGGTTTTTATGCTCCTTTGAGCCATTCAATAGGTTTGTGAGCATTAATATGCCATTGATAAGTTGTTTTTTCCAATTTCACATGGGTTGTGTGCAATTCATGCGAGTAATAAATGGGAAATTGTGTGTCTTTGAAAGTATTAAGTTGAAATTTTGACCTTTTTTAATGATGTGCACATATCCATGGATTTATATGATATGTTGTATCATGCAATTTATATATGAATTGGTGACATTTTCTGCATGATCATCCAAATGTTGTAGGTGATTGAAAGTAAGGTGATAATAATTTCCTCTTGATGTGTGATGTTAGGATCATTTTGTATAGCCGAAAGACATCATATGTTTCTTACCCAAATGCTTGTTTGTAGAAAAAAGAAATAGAGAGAGATAGAGACAACCAAAGAGGAAATATTTCCCAAGAAGAGGAGATGGATACCACCTATAAGACAAATAAAAAATAGGCAATACATACATACACTCTCTTTTACAAATGAGGTTGGAATTTCCATGCTTAGGAAAATGTCAAAGTAAGTTACAATAGGAGAGTTGGGAACTTGGGGCCAAATATAAACACCTCTTTTTGCATGTGCAAAGATAGCTTCAATTACCGAGAAATAGATGTTCCTGCATGAGGGACCTGTGATGGGCCAATATCACCTTGGAGGCTATATAACTACGATAAAAGGATGTCTATAAGGGTGTGGGATAAAAATATGTAGGGAGTCACTTGAAGGGTAGCACTTGCTTGAGGGTGACAACTAATGCTGAAAAGAGCCATACATGTCTAGGGGTCTTTAACTGGATTTGGAACAAAACAACTACTAATTTGTATGAATCTATATGATGAAATAATGAGTTGATGTTGAGTATGTGAGTAACAATAAAGATAAGGAGCAATGATGACTCTTTCTACCTAATCCAAGGTTGACCATCAATGATGTGAATGGGGACCATGGTTCTAAAAAATCTAAACCAATCCCTAGACAAAATCAGTTGATTTTTATTAGGTTCCTAACCTCCCAAACCCCTCAAGTAGATAATATGTGTTTCTATGTAATAAAGGCCATCATTAGTAAATAAGGTCTATGTAATAATGTGAACACAACTATTGTAGGAATACTTACTAGAAGGTTCTGCCTCTAGAAACTTTCTCCTCTAGAGTGTTCTCAAGAAGATAAAAGTAGTATATATAGAAGTAGAAAGCATTGCAAAAGTTTTCTGATGAATTCATTTGTACTTAAGATCTACTCTATTGGAGGTTTCCCCCTCAAAGAGGCAAGTGTACAATGCTTTCCAAAATTAATAAAGGCATCATATTTTGGTCCATATTGTTATTGTGTTCATTGTTCTATTTCCTTCTACTAAATATTTTGATAATATTTGTGCTATGGATTTGTATATTATTATTTGGTACCTTACAAGTGGTATCAAAGCACTTTCCTCGACAATTTTTTAGAAAATTGTTTTAGGCTAGAGACGTGTTTCAGTGTCTATAAAGAATAGCGATATGTCATTAAGGGGATAAAATTGTGGTTGGGGAAGAACACATGCAGGAAATAGACATGGTTTCACCTCGTTGGAAACCCCTGAAACCCTTGTTGGTACCCCTTCGAGTAGTACCACATCAAACAAAACTTGTACATGAAATTTCACTTCCATGTACCCTCAGATATGTTAGAAAGACAGGATCACAGAGCAATAAAATAAAATAAATGTGGAAATAAAACACAAAAGATACAACAAACGAAGGGATACAACCTACAACACACATGTTGTAACTTCCTCTTCTTTCTCTCACAGTCTCCTCTCTCAGAATACAATATACACAATGATACATAGCTGCAATAAATTTCCCTCATAAAATAGGGTTTCCTTCTAGGGAAAAAACCCTAACATAACGTCTATCGTCAGATCTGCGACCTTATAATGAATGGTCCATATTTACAATGAAAATTACAATATACATTTACAAGACAATTTTTTCTTCAAGGGCTTCATCCCTGAACCCCCATTGGGGAACACTATCCCCTGAACCCCCACTGAGGGCCTGCTTGCCCTTGGACCCCCCAGCCAGGGGGATGGACCCCTCGGACCCCGAAGAGGGGGTAACCCCCCTATGCACTCCGCCGTGTGGAGGAGTGTACATTATTACTGGGTGTAAAGTATTCATGGGGTATACACATGGCTGAAAACAAAGACCTATGAATGAGGAAGATAATCAGGCTCCACAACCAACAATCTCCCACTTGAAGACTGATCTCAACAACTCCACCACTATTGTATATGATGGAATATGATCCTTCTTGGACATGGAAAATTTCTCATCCTTGATGAAGGATCATCGTCAGTGATCACATGTGGCAGGACAACTCAGCGCATGGGAATCATTTCAGAATTTGAAACACTAGGATTTACTGCAAATCTTTTGGAGTTGATTGGAAAAACGAAAGAAGATCAAACACTTGGAATATGATGATCACAAGTGATCTGGGAGTTTTCACTCCTAGCCTTGAATGTAACTGAACTTAGGTAGCAGTTAGGTTTTCATTTCGAGTAGACGAGTAGTTGTGGGGGGAAAACCCTAAGGACCCTCTAAGATAAATAGAGGTTTTGTACGCCCAAATGATGCTGATGCGAGTTAGTATGAGTTTTTGAGTTTTATTTTCTATTTGAGAATAACTGTAGCCATTTTTATTTTTTGAATGAATATAACAGAGGAAAATTGATCCAAATGCGTGATGTTGTTACTGTTTGTGATTCTCTGTTATTGTGTTTTCATAAATGAATGAATTTTGTTATGAATGGATGAAACTGTGAATGTTAGTATGAGTTTCAATTGTTTCTCTTCTATTGAGTGAGTGCAAGGTGTGCACACAGAATGCAAGGAGTACGTGATGAGATCTATTTCAATTCTGAAGCTGAGAAGAGGTATCACGAGACTTTCCCTTTGCAAGGAGTGCAAAGCGACTGCTACAAGGCGTGCACAGTCATCTGCAAGAACCAAGTCTTGCATAGGAATCTGCTGCAAGGAGTGAATAGATTTGGAATTCAACTAAGTGTTGAAGAGACTCCATAAGAGTCAAAGTCGCGAAACGTGAAATCCTGACATGATCACAACAGTTGATCGAAGAGAAGATCTGGATCGTTGATCTAGTGCCATCGTGGTTTCGGCTATCGGGGGAACGAAGGTAGGGATACCCTCAAATTCATGAATCGTGACGTGATCACAACGATTGATCAAAGGAAGAATCTAGGTCGTTGATCTAGTTCCATCAAGATTTTGGCTATCGAGAGAACGGAGGTAGGGAAATCCCTAGAGTCATGAAACACGAAATCGCGAGGCACTTTTCATTCAAGTTCGTGGTCACCGCCCATGGTCACATTGAAGGAAGATAGGGGAGGAGCTAGTACATGCTAAACTCCTTTCAGGGTTTCAAAGGTTGGGAGAATCGAGGTGATTCACATGAAAATATCCGACAAGCGAAATCATGAAACACCTTTTGGGTTAGGCTCGTGGTCATAGGCAGTGGTCGCGTGATGGAAGCTTGTGTCTGATGCTTGTTCGCACGATGAAGTTTCATGAAAAGGACCTGTGGACATTTATTGAAGATTCCAGTGGGGAATCGAAGAGCTGCTCCAGCTCAAAGATTGAGAAGATCCAGAGACCAGGAGTTCAACAAACCCTGCTGAGATGGGGGCACTGCATCAAGTGGTATTAGAGTTGATTTTCGTCTGTAGATTTCAGGCAAAGGAGATAAAGGAGTCGATAGAACTCGAAGCTACACTCTGTGTGTGAGAGACAATCGACACAATGCCACCGAGGAGACGAGTGGAACAACCTTTAGACAATCAGGCTGTAGAAATGGAAATGTAGGAACTTCATGCAAGGATAGAGGCGATGGAGGTAGCACAAAGAAGAGCACCTGATGTTGGAGACATCAACGATGCAGAGAGAGAAGAAGTAGAAGTCGAAGAAGCTATAGGAGATAATTTTTCCGAAGAACGCTTACTGAGAGCAGTTGTTAGATTGGGAGCTAGAGCCAAAATAGAGGTCCCAATGTATGAAGGAAATTTAGATGCTGAAGAGATGCTGGATTGGGTACAATCCATGGATAAATATTTCGACTATGAAGACGTCGATGAGGAGAAGAGGGTGAGACATGCTGTCACCAAACTCAAGGGACATGCAACATTGTGGTGGGATGAACTGCAGGCTAAGAGGAGAAGCAAGGGAAAACATAAGATAAAGAATTGGGGTAGAATGGTATCCAAGTTGAAGGCAAAATTCATGCCCAAAGATTACCAGATCAATCTTTTCAGAAAATTGTAGAACTTGAGATAGAAGGGTATGACAGTTAAAGAGTACACAGAGGAGTTCTACAAGATGAACATCAGAACTGGACAAAGAGAGAAGGATGAAGAAAACGTTGCTAGGTATATAAATGGCCCGAGGTATGAAATCCAGGATGAGATCAACATGATGTCAATAAGGACAATGGAGGATGCTTATCAGTTTTCATTGAAGGAAGAGGAGAAGTTGGCCAGAAAAAAAACCCAGCAAGGTAGAGGTAGAAGCCCAGTCCTGAACAAAGGCAAGGGAGTTTCCCATGACAAGGAAAAAAAATCCAAAGATGAGACTGAGAAACCACATAGTCACTCGGAAAGAGGAGGAAGTTCCCGAGGAAGACAATATGGTGGAAGAAGTTCTTCCAGAGGAAGAGGAAGAGGCAGAGGAGGAGAAGTGAGATGTTACACCTGTGGAAAGGCAGGATATAAGTCTTGGGAACATCCCAAGAGAAAGAAAGAAGGAGAAGGTGAAGCTCACATTTCAGAAGCGCAGAGAAGAAATGTTGAAGCAAAAGGTGCAGAGGATGAAACATCTCTGATGTTGAGAAAAGTTCTCTTAAAACTAGAGGCAGAAGTTGGAAAACTGGTGCATAGGAACAATCTCTTCAGGACATCTTGCAAGACTAAGGACATAGTCTGCAAAGTGATAATTGACAGTGGGAGTACTGACAACTTAGTATCCATAGAGATGGTGGAGAAATTGGAGCTGGAGACAACTGCACATCCGAAGCCATACAAAGTCTCATGGTTGCAAAAAGGACACTAGGTAATGGTTACTAAACAATGCTTGGTTGAATTTAAAATAGGAGGATATAAATATGAAATTCTATGTGATGTAATTCCGATGGATGTATGCCATATTTTGTTGGGAAGACCATGGCAGTTTGACAAGAATGTCATTCATGATGGGAGGAAGAATACATACACCTTGGAGAAGAATGGTAGGACACACATGTTTCTGCCAATAGAGGAGAAGAAAGTGAGAGAAGAAGCCAACACAAGCATACTTCTCATGAGCGGGAAGGAACTCCTGAAAGAAGTGAAGAAAGGACAAGAGATGTAGTTTGTTGTGGTGAGGAAACCTAGAGTTATCCTTACAAGTACTTCGATGGATGATTTTCCTGAATAAATTCGGTAATTGTTGGATAATTTTGCTGACATAGTGGTGGATGAGTTGCCTAACTCATTGCCACCCATTAGAAGTATCAACCATCATATTGATATGATACCAGGAGCAAGTCTGCCAAACAAAGTAGCGTACATATTGACACCTCGAGAGAATGAGGAGGTAAAGAATCAAGTCCATGAGTTGTTAGACAAGGGGTTGGTCAGAGAGAGCTTGAGTCCATGTGCAGTACCAACTGTGTTGAGCCCAAAGAAGGATGGAGGATGGAGAATGTGTACAGACTCAAGAGCCATTAACAAAATCACCATTAGGTATAGATTTCCTTTGCCAAGAATGGAAGATTTAATGGACTGTCCAAGTGGAGAAAACTTCTTTTCTAAGATAGATTTGAAAAGCGGGTATCACCAGATAAGAATGAGAAAAGGTGATGAATGTAAGACAACCTTTAAGACAAATGAAGGTTTGTATGAATGGCCTGTTATGCCATTTGGATTAACAAATTCCCTGAGTACTTTTATGAGGTTGATGAATGAAACACTAAAATATTTCATTGGCAAGTTTGTGGTTGTATATTTGGATGATATAATGATCTTTAGCAAGACTAAAGAGGAGCATTTGAGGCACCTGACACTAGTTATAAGGAGACTACAACAGGAGAAGTTGTTGATAAATTTGAAGAATTCCTCTTTTATGAAGATAGAACTCATTTACATGGGTTTTGTGATCTCTTTAAATGAACTGAAGATGGATCTAGAGAAGGTGAAAGCAATCATATAATGGCCATCACGAAGAAGCATGTTTGAAGTAAGAAGATTCCATGGATTAGCAAGTTTCTATAGGAAGTTCATCAGAGATTTCAGTGGAATTTGTGCACCAATGATGGATACAATGAAGAAGAAGCACAAGTATTTTAAATAGACAAAGGAGGCCGAGAGGAGCTTCAATATACTAAAGGTTAAGATAACAGAACGACCAATTCTGGTCTTGCCAAATTTTGAAAAGACATTTCAGGTGAGATGCGATGCAAGTGGAGTTGCAATTGGAGAAGTTTTGAGCCAGGATAATAGACCGGTTGCCTATTTCAGTGGGAAGATGAATGAGAATAAGAGAAAATACTCCACATATGATAAGGAATTTTATGCCATAATTCAAGCCTTAAATAAATGGAGACATTACCTTGTCCCACAGGAATTTGTCTTGTATAGCAATAACCAAGCTTTACAATTAATAACCACACAGGAAAAATTGAATCAGAAGCATGCAAAGTGGATTGATTTTATGAAGAATTTTACTTTTGTCATAAAACATATTGTTGGGTATGATAACAAAGTTGTTGATGCATTGAGAAGGAGATGTTTGATTCTGCAGGAATTTCAGGTGAAGACCTTGGGGTTTGAACACCTTAAAGAAATGTACAGTGATGATCCAGATTTCAATGAGGCATACGAAGCATGCACGAATCCTATGCTGAGAGATAGGAGCCAGTGTGCAGAGTATATGATTCAAGAGGGATTGCTGTTCAAGGGAAATCAATTATGCATACCAAAATATTCAATGAGGGACAACCTATTGAAGGAGAAGCATAGTGGAGGATTGGATGGACATTTTGACAATGATAAAACGTTCACATAGTTTAGAAGTTCATACTATTGGCCAGGTATGAGGACAAAAGTAATGAAATTTGTGAACAGATGTAGAATCTGCCAACATGCAAAAGGTAAACGACATAACACTGGATTGTATAAACCATTGCCAATACCAGAGAGGCCCTGGGATGCGATAAACATGGATTTTGTGTTAGGACTACCAATAACACAAAGAGGATGTGATTCCATATTTGTGGTGGTGGATAGATTTTCAAATATGGCACACTTTATCCCATGCTAGAAGACTAGTGATGCAACACATGTTGCAAATCTGTTTTTCAAAAGTTGTGAGACTTCATGGCCTACCCAGAAACATTGTCTCAGATAGAGACACAAAATTTGTTGGTCATTTTTGGAGAACACCATGGAAGAAGTTGGGGACGGATCTATCCTTCAACTCAGCTTATCATCCTCAAACAGATGGATAGACTGATGTGGTAAACAAAAGTTTGGGAAACTTTTTGAGGAGTCTGGTCACTGAGCATCATAACCAGTGGGATCATATTCTGCCACAAGAAGAATTTGCATACAACGAATCACCAAAAAGAAGCACTGGAAAAATCCCATTCCATATATTGTATGGAATGCAACCCATGGGAGTATCCGAGTTGAGAGACTTGGGACAGAGTGAGATCAGAAGCACTGGAGCAGAATATTTTGCTGCTGAAATGCAAAAGCTCCATAGCCAGATCAAAGGAAAATTACAAAACTCTAGCCAAGAGTACAAGCGAAGAGTTGATCAACATCGCATAGAACTTCAATTTGAGGTGGGAGTTCAGGTTCTGACACATCTTAGGAAAGAAAGGTTCCCTAGGGGGATGTATAACAGGTTAAAAATGAAGAATATAGGACCATGTAAGATCTTAAGGAATTTTGATGCAAACGCCTATGAGATTGAGCTGCCAGATGATGTGGGCATATCACCCATATTCAATGTTTCAGAACTGTATCCTTACAGGAAATATGACACAGAGGGATCAAAAGATCAAGATAATATTCAGTGGGAGAAACAACTGCCTATAGCAGAAAAACCACAGATGGAGAAGATTGTTGATCAAAGAATTGACAAAACGACCAGGGCGAAGACTTATTTTGAATATCTGGTCAAATGGAAGGGACGCCCAATAGAAGATGCCAGTTGGGAAAATGAAGCTGATATCTAGAAGCATGGAAAGTCGGTGCAGGAGATCATGGACAAGAGTCCATAAATTTTTGTTCAGGGGAGTATGATGCAGGAGCATCGTCAACGAGCACACGTGGCAGGACAACTCAACGCCTGGGAATCATTTCAGAATCTGAAATGCTGGGAGTTACTGCGAATCTTTTGGAGCTAATTGGAAAAACGAAAGAAGGTCAAACACTTGGACGCTGATGATCACGAGTGATCTGGGAGTTTTCACTCCTAGCCTTGAATGTAACCAAACTTAGGTAGCAGTTAGGTTTTCGTTTCGAGTAGATGAGTAGTTGTGGGGGAATCCCTAAGGACCCTCTGAGATAAATAGAGGTTTTGTATGCCCAAATGAGGCTGCTGCGAGTTAGTATAAGTTTTTGAGTTTTATTTGTTGTTTGAGAATATCTGTAGCCATTTTTATTTTCTGAATGAATATAATAGAGGAAAATTGATCCAAATGCATGATGCTGTTACTGTTTGTGATTGTCTCCTATTGTTTTTTCAGATTTGAATGAATTTTATTATGAATGGATGAAACTGTGAATGTTAATATGATTTTCAATTGTTTCTCTTCTATTGAGTGAGTGCAAGGTGTGCACATTTAACGTAAGGAGTGCGTGACGGGATCTGTTTCGATTCTGAAGCTCAGAAGAGATAACACAAGACTTTCCCTTTGCAAGGAGTGCAAAGCGATTGCTACAAGGCGTGCACAGTCATCCGCAAGAACCAAGTCTTACGTAGGAATCTACTACAAGGAGTGCACAGATTTGGAATTTGACTAAGTGTCGAAGAGACTCCATAAGAGTCAAAGTCGTGAAACACGAAATCCCAACATGATCACAACCGTTGATCGAAGAGAAGATCTGGACCGTTGATCTAGTGCCATCATGGTTTCGGTTATCGGGAGAACGGAGGTAGGGTGATCCACAAAGTTGCGAAACGTGAAATTGTGACTTGATCACAACCGTTGATCATAGGAAGAATCTGGGCCGTTGATTTAGTTCCATCACGATTTTGGCTATCGAGAGAACAGAGGTAGGGAGACCCCCAGAGTCACAAACGCAAAATCGCGAGGCACCTTTCATTCAAGTGCGTGGTCACTACCCGTGTTCACATTGAAGGAATATAGGGGAGGAGCTAGTACACACTAAAATCCTGTCAGGGTTTCGGTGGTTGGGAGAATCGAGGTGATTCACATGCAAAGACCCAACACATGAAATCGCAAAACACCTTTTGGGTTAGGCTCGTGGTCGCAGCCACTGGTCGCGTGAGAGAAACTTGCGCCTGGTGCTTGTTTACATGGTGGAGTTTTGTGAAAAGGACATGTGGACATTTCTTGAAGATTCCAGCGGGGAATCGAAGAGCTGCTCTAGCTCGAAGATTGAGAAGATGCAGAGTCCGGGAGATCAACAGACCCTGCTGAGGTGGGGACACTGCATCAATATTCATCTTCATTCTTTAAGACCAACTGAAATTGAGAAGGAACTCAGTTTCTCCCTGGTTACTCCCTTAGTTAACATGTCTGTAGGATTTTAGCTAGTGTGTATCTTTTCCAACTTCAAATTTCCATCTTCCAAGACGGATCATATGAAATGGTACCTGAGATGTATATGCTTAGTCTTCGAATGGAATGATAATTTCTTTTCAATATGAATGGCACTCTCACTGTCAAAGTACAAATTGCTATTCTCCTGCTTCTTTCCCAATTCCTCCATAAACCTATGTAACCAAATCATCTCTTTACTAGCCTCTGTACTACCAATATACTCTTCCTTTGATGTTGAAAGTGCAACAACCTTTTGCAATTTCGAAATCCAACTTATTGTTGTTCCACCTATAGTAAAAACATACCCTGTAGTGCTCCTCCAACTATCTTTATCACCTGCCATATTTGAATCAACATATCCCTGTAGAAAAATGTATGAAACTTAAAAAAAAATGCATGAGTAGTAGTACCTCTCAAATACCTGAGAATCCACTTTACTGCCTCCCAATGTTCTTTACCTGTATTGTTCATATGCCTGCTCACAACTCTCACTGCATGTGCAATATCTAGTCTTGTGCAAACCATCACATACATCAAGTTGCCAACTGTTGATGAATAAGGGACCCTAGACATGTATTCTATCTCCTCCAGTGTCTTTAGTTAATTTGAAATGGCTGGCCAAAAGTGTACTAATTGGTTTCGCATTCTGCATTCTAAACCTATCCAACACCTTCTCTATGTACTCACCCTGAGACAATGTCAATTTGCGATTTTTCCTGTCTCTTGTTATTCTCATACCAAGGATTTTCTTTGCAGCACCCAAATCCTTCATTGCAAATGAATTAGCTACTCTCTTCTTGAGCAC
>SNQJ01S0040541.1:119806-133285 GCA_010110895.2 Picea sitchensis | reverse complement strand
GGTGAAATCGAGATTTCTGTGGATGATATTACTTGTCATCTCCAACTCTCGATCCCTGAAACTCCGACAGGGAGTCGGATCAACGGTCCACATAACCCCCTGAGATGGATGGTCCTCCTGCTTTCGGGATTTGTGAGCCCTCTACTCCTTACACTTTTAAAGATCGTGCAGGTTTTCCTCGATCCAATGGTGGTTGGACCCTGCGCTCGGATCTGATGCCTGAGATCTATCCTCCTCTTCAGTGCACTGTTCTTGTCTTTATTCAGATCTGAAGACCCTCATGCTGTCGGGAATTTTGGATGGGATCCAATGATCAGAAATGCTTCTCGGGCCTTCAATCATTTTGTCAATGTTGCGTTGCCTTCGATCATTCGATCTTCCTGGACTTATCTTCTCTTTGCCTGTTGATCATCGCTACTGTACTTAAGCCATCATCACTGTTGTACTTTCCAGCGTTGCCTTCGATCATTCGATCTTCCTGGACTTATCTTCTCTTTGCCTGTTGATCATCGCTACTGTACTTAAGCCATCATCACTGTTGTACTTGCCAGCGTTGCCTTCGATCATTCGATCTTCCTAGACTTATATTCTATTTGCCTGTTGATCATCGGTGCTGTACTGAAGCCATCATTACTGCTGTACTTGCCATCAATGATAAGCTTACGCTGCCTGTAAAACATACCAAATATCCTCTGCACTATCTCTTCTGATCTTATCGAGGTTGCTCTGCAGCTTCTTCCCAAAATACTTCTGGTGCCCGTCTGTTACATTCTTCCTGTATTCATGCCATCTTCATTGCTGTACTTTCCATCAATGACAAGCATATGCTACCTATTAAACATTTCCAACATACAACCTACAACACACCCACTGTAACTTCCTCTTCTTTCTCTCACAATATCCTCTCTCAGAATACAATATTCACAATGATACATAGATGCAATACATTTCCCTCATAAAAGAGGGTTGTCTTCTATGGAAAAAAACCCTAACATAACGTCTACTTTCATATCTGTGACCTTATAAATAATGGTCTAGATTTACAATGAAAATTGCAATATACATTTACAAGGAAATTTTTCCTTCAGGGGCTTCGCCCCCGAACCACCATCGGGAAACACTATCCCCCGAACCCCCACTTTCTCCTGGACCCCCCAGCTGGGGGGATGGACCCCTCGAAACCCGCACAAGGGGGTAACCCCCCTCTACACTCCCCCACGTGGAGGAGTGTACATTCTTCCAGGGTGTAAAGTCTTCATGGGGTATAAACATGGTTGAAAACAAAGACCTGAATCAGGAAGATAATCAAGCTCCACAATCAACATGATATATTGGGAGTCCTATAGGTATCCTAAAAATAGCCATAGCTTAGCCATTCAAACGCTTGATTTGTATAATGGCATCGAGAAAAACACTTGGGAAGAATACTCTCACGTACCTGGGAAATACAATAGTACAACTAAGGGTACGGTTAACCCTCCTTAGTTAGAGCCTTGAGATATTGGAACAAGTACTACTATTGGACCTCGAAATTATATAAGAGAGATATAGCACAGGGCACTCCCTTGCCCTTAGGAACCCTCAAAACCATACCCCTTGCTTCCAAAATAGAAACAATGTTGAAATTTTGCACATCCAGTTTTGGGCAACCTTACTTCCTCCATCCATGTTGAAAAATTCTTACACAATCTTCAATATTAAGAATTTGGGCCTTTTGTCATTGCAGTATTATTCAGACAAGAGTATGAATCCACATGAGTAAAAAAGAAAAAAAGAAAAAAAAAAGAGCTTAAGTGATTCCACTGGAACCTCTATTTCGGACCTATCTCAATATATTCCTCTCTACACGCCAATCGTAGTGGTACCCCAATTTCATAAGCCTTTTTTTTTTGTGTTGACCCACCTTCCCTATCCAACACCCTTATTTGGGACCTATCTCACTAGATTCGTCACATAATGCTGATCATAGTGGCATCCCTCTTTCATAATCCTTTTTGTGTGGACCCACCAACACTCTTAGTACTTGGATATATCCTTAGATGGAAACCCACAACCAAGACTTTGACAACAAATTTTATTCCCTGGAAAAATCCTTTCACAACCTACAGAATGACTTCACAACAAATAAAACTCAGACCAATGAAATTTTATCTCAAGTTAATTCCAACATTGCTACCATCGGTTCCAAGCTTGTCGACCTTGACCACCTCACTGACTAGTTGAACTCATTGAAAACACTTGTTACTCAACTCAAGGGCTCTCACTCCTCGGGACATCATTTCCACCAAGAGGGAGTCGAATCATCAAATTCCATGGATTTTTATTCTAACTCCTTTGCTCATGATCTGAATCTTCCTCAATTCGAGGTTAATAAATTTGATGGATCAGACACCACAGGCTAGGTCACTCAAATGGAAATAATATTTCTCATTACATGGAATTAGTGATTATTTAATCAAATTTTGTGTCGGTGTCCTCTATCTAGATCCAGAAAGTTAACAATGGTGTAAAAATTCCCACTGAGGTTATCTTTCTTAGAACCAATTTGTTGTCGATCTTTATGAAAATTTTGACATATACACCCATCACTTGGGTTATTTGACCAAGTTTAAACAGTCTAGTACAATTGAAGACTACGTCACTTCTTTTGACCAATTGGCTTTCTACACTGAATGCATGTTGGACAATACTCAAGGTCAATACTCAAGGACAATACTCAAGGTCACGTCCTAATGGATCTCCCTAAAACCTGTCTTGAATCCACTCACAGAGCTAAGGAATCACAAAAGGTGGTCACTACTCAAATACAAAATCCATCCTTTATTCCCCATTTTCACTCCACCAATCGATCCCCTCCCTCCCCTCTTAATGCCCATAAATTAACTAGGGTAGAATTGAATGAACACCAACTTAGGGGTATTTGCTACCATTGTGATGAAAAATTTATTCTAGGGAGAAAATGTAAGGAGATAAATCTTTTTATGGCCATTTATAAGAATATTTATGAAGATGAAGGTGATTTTTCCCCTCCTGAATTGTTTCCCTAGGAAAACAATACTAGTTCAACCTCTGATCAAACCGAGGTAGAACCTTTCATCTCTCTGCATGATCTCATTGGTATTTTAGCTCCATGAATTCTTAAATTAATTAGCTATGTCAAGCATCGTAAATTCATTATACTCTATTGATGCAGAGGGAGTCCACCCCCTACTCATCAAAGTACATATGCATTGGATTTTAGTTCTCTTACTCAATATTGGGTATGCAACTGCTCCAAAAATGCTCCTATAGATTATAACCATAGAGATTTCTCCACACAAATAATGATACAACCACTAGGGTTGTGCCTTGTTGACCTTTGACCAAGTTTTGGAGATCCTTGGTCATGTTTGACCTATTTTGGGACTTCGACAGGCTGGTTGAAGGCAGAGCGCAAGTCAAAGCAGAGATTGTGGGATCTCAGCCCCTTTTTAGGGCACTTTTGGGTTTGGGCTTATGTAACAGGTATGGGGATGTCGACCCATGGGTTTACCCATGTTTAGGCCCGTTTGTAATGTATAAATAGATAACTAGGCCAAGTAAGTAAGTAATGATGTTGTAGGCCAAAAGTGCTAAGTGCAAGTATTGTAAGAGGCTTTGTGCTTAGTGTATGTTGATATTTGCGAAGCTAAGTGTAGGCCATATGTAGTGCTCTGTGCACAGACTATAGAAGGCTTTGTGCTGGGACCTGGCTCGGGGAAGGAGGATCTGGCAAGGTGTGCACAGATCTCCTGTCCTTTGCGGAGTAGGGTTTTGATGCTCTGTGCATGTAAGAAGCTTGACAGAAGATAATAAGAAGAGAAGAAGAGTTGGTGGACGTAGCCCCACATTGGGGGTGAACCACGTATATCCCGTGTTATGGTTACTTTGTGCTTTGTGGTTGTTACATTGTTCTTATGAATTATTCTTAGTGCAATAGTATGTGTTTAGGTGAATCTGATATGGTAGTTTAGTGTTGAACGACACAAATGAATGCCAGATCTAATCTATTTCCATATGCTAAGTGCTTAGATGTGTTAGATCTAGTTGAATACCGCGCTGTTCCATAATAAGGGTTTGATCCCGTGACGTGAATAAAGGTGAATTACTAATGAATATTAACTGCTAAGTGCTTTGTTAGAGTGCTGTAATCATAGATCTGTGTCCCAGCTAGGTTGCAGACGCTTGAGTCCTGCAACCACCCCCGCCACTACCTCGGGTGAGACTTCATCTACTTCGCATGTGTTGATGAAAGGGATGGTAGTTAGGGTTTTGTTGGTGCGCTGTTGAACCATTGAACCCTGGGTCTGCCCCTGTGCCAACAAATGGTTCTGTTGCCGAGACCTGAAACTATGATTGCTAGGAACTGAGGAAAAGAGAAAGCTCTGTGCGTAGATCTGTTGCTTTAGTGCGCAACATTCTACTTGATTTATGAATCTTTGTACTAAGAAGAAAAGTCTGATCTGAAGAAAAGAGGTAAGATCTGAAAGCTTGGTTCTCTGAAAAAGGTAAGAACATAATTTGTTTTTAAGATTTGAAAGCTTTGTGCTCTACTGAAAGTAAGATAAGTGAATTTTTTTTCTTCGAAAGTATGAATCTAGGTATGTTTGATAGATTTGGTCCTAGATTTAAAACCAGTGCACAGTTAGAAGAAAGAGGATTTGATATGAGTATATCTGATAGATATGTTATTCCTATGCATAGAAAGAATGTTTGGACTAACAATTGGATGTAGGATCCTAGAAATAATTTTTTGTAGGCTACTTACTATAACCCTAGTGCACAGTACAGGAAAGGCTGGGGATCATTTAAGAGAAAAAGAGGATTAACCCTTTGTTACAGTTGCATAAGACCGAGACATTTGGCTAAGGAATTCCCTGGTAGAAGACCTAGTTGTCTTTGTTGTAAAGATATGGACCACAAAGTTTTGGATTTCCCTAGAATGATCGCTAAGCTTGAAAAAATGAATATGGAACAAGAAAACCATGAGAAAGGCCAAGAGGCTAAGACTATGTTAGAATCCCAGAAAGAATCAGAGACTATATTATTGCAGATGAAAGTAACCCTGAATAGTCACAGAGATACCAATCTATCAAAGATCTTAAAAAAGAAGGAGAGCATAGAAGCAAGAATAGGGGGCTTCGGCATAGACTGTGTTCTGGATGAGGAAACACAGGTGAATATCATGATAGAAAGAACTTGGGAAATTATGGGAAAGCCTGATATGATTGCTTCATTGGGAGGAATATGATTATTTATAGGAAAGATAATAACTCTATGTGGAAGAAATACCCAGACATCTATGCGTGCTCATGGAACTTTGAAAGAGGAAGAATTTTAGGTCATTAAATTTGTTGAGGAAAATGCCCCATTTGCTATGCTGCTAGGAAAAACCTGGATTGAGAAAGATCAGATTCGAAGAAAAAAAGAGGAGGAATCCCTAGAATAGAAAAAGCATGAATTAAAAGATTTCATGACTAGAAGAATAGCAAACTTAATAGAAGAACATGAGAACAAGTCGAGGTTACTAAGAATCAGAGACTTGGATGTCGAAGCTGACAGAACACATGAAGACTTGTCCATACAAGAAAATAGAGCACCTACCTCAAACAGACAAGAAGTATCACCCTTGAACCCTATTAAAGATCATCAACAACGCGGAGTTACTATGCCAAGAGAAGATAAGAATAAAAATGGAAAAAGAAACCCAGTAACTCAGATTACAGGAAAGAAGGATAAAAAGCTCAGCAAGAAGAAAGAAAAGTTAGAAAAATTGAAAAAATCTCCAGAGAGAACTTCGCAGAAGGAAGGTTTTCAGAACTTGAACTTCGTCGAAATATTAGTACAACGTAGATTGGCACTTCGCCATGACGAAGCAATATGACCATTGGAAGCATTATGACCATTCGATCAATGCTCTTGAACGGTTAGGAAAGTAGTTATGGCCCGTAAGATCGCCATTGGACCATTGGGACTGTGCCATAACCGATGGAATTACATTAGTTAAGGATTTTTCAACTCGTTGGAAGGAACCGTTACGACATTGTCTATTTATCTCGTCAAACGTTGCAACAAGAACACTTTTGAAAATAGTGATTATTTGAATGCATAGAGAGTTGACTACTACCGCGCTATGTTCATTCAGACTTCACCACTTGTTCTATTGCAGTGAGTGTTTTTTCATCAACCTGAGATACTCGATCTTGAGCATGCATGTCAGAAGACATTAGCATAGTAGAAAAGTCCATCAAAGAAATTCTAATCGACTTCATGGTTGAGAAGGTGATGTATGTAGAAGTTCAAGATTCATCGACGAGAGGAGTGCAAGCCTCTCCATCGATTGCTCGTGGATCTGGACCATCCCAAGTTGCGACCGAGAAAAGAACCAAGCATCGTGATGACTTGGTGAATGCGAATTTAATCCCATAGATCCTTCCCGACTACATCCCACCCCTGGCCGATGTGGTGAGTCATGACAGTGTCCCGAGGGACTTCGACTACACCCTGATTACGACGTACCTCCTGAAGGGGATACACACAGTTAAATCACAACTGGAGAAGACTTTGACATTAAAGATCAATGGGTATAATCTAGGTGACCGCAAGAGCTATGGCATGCTCGCACCTCCCAAATATTTGACGAAGACGAAGGGAAACAAATCGAAGATCATTCCCCAACCGTGGACCATGAACATCGCATAGTCCACTATTCTGAATGTAATGAAGATACCCCATTTTGGAAGGCATCAAGAGGTTAATGCATGCGTTAAATGCCTATTGTCGTGCTTCCATGGTGGTTATCTGTGGTTGGACAAACGCATCACCGTCGATCCGGTGTTGATCCATAAGATCATAGGATTAAGTTTGCAAGGACCAGACCCACAAGACTTTTAGCCAAGGAAGGCTACAGACCGCGCCCTGGCACAAAGGATTAAAGATACCTACAATGATGTGGAGAAGGGGACGCGAGGTTACAAGGTAGCTTCCATTCATAATGGGACAGTGTGCCTTGATTGCCAGTTGATTACTGGTAAATCTAGTAAGGAATAAAAGACCCACGCAGGTCACGGGGTTTGTCGTTGACCTTGCCAGAAAATGCGTGGAAGGACTCCAAATGAACTGGGCTAGTTACCTAGTCAACTAGTTAGAATTGGACTTTTGCGAAGCTCAGGATCAGGGCTATGAGTTCCATTTTAGTTTCCTTCTGATCCTCATCATGTTCATTGCTTGGGAGATGCCGGTAGGAGTGACCTTCCTGGACATTGAGCCATTTGAACCTCTAGCGGCGAAGTTCACCATGCTCTGGTATTCGAGCGATATGGGGAAACAATAGTAGTTGAACACGGTGTTCCATGGATACCACATATAGTTGAAAAGGGATATTGAGTCTTTGCCTCGTATAACTCCAAAACACCCTTCACAGTTTCAGGCCAATGGCGAAGTTTCGCGCAGATAGGCATTTTATTTATATCACTGCACGCGTAGATGAAAGTAAAGAAGAGCTTCAGTCCTATTATAAGCTTATAGAGTAGGACATGGAAGAAATCAATAAGGAATGGCCCAAAAATTTCCTTATCCCGGTAGACTAGGCTGAACTGTCCGACCCTGACCTAATAGGAAGTCTGATGGTTACTCGCGAAGAGTACGATGCGCCTAGCAGTAGCAGAAGGAAGAAGAAAGAAGAGGCACATGAGATGAACAACGTATTAGATGAAACTGCTTCAGAGTCATTAGGAGGAGGAGGTGATGATGAAATATAATAAGGAGAGAACAATGGGGAAGAAGACAAGCAGAAGCAAGGCAAAGTAACACTGCCTAGGGATACCATTGATGAGGCCGAGGCCTCTAAGAAAAGAAAGGTTTCCCCCACTAAACCTTCTTCACGAAAGAATTCCAAAGCTAGCAAGCCCAATATGGAGACTGTACTTACGGTGGATGACATCAACCTAATCATTGCTGCTGTATGAGATACCTCATAAGATATTCTACAACACAATGAAGCAAAACAGGAGACCATGTACAAAAGAATTGAAGCAGAGCTGTGAGGTGTACAACAATCCCTTCATTCTAGCCGCACAGTGTCCACTACGACCCCTCCATCAGAAGAAACATAGTTGGGATATGAGCCTACCCAACTCTGCAGAATAGCCAATGCGATCGAAGCTTGCCTTCATCATGTACAAGAAGAAAAAGAACAGATCACAGAGGCCTTGAAGAAAGTACAGGAGGAATTCATAGAGCAACGTTGGATTGCACAACAGGAAAAAGATGACCTCCAAGCGAAGTTCGCAGAGGAGAGAGCAAAAATCCAGCAGGAGAAAGAACAACTATTCGAAGAGTAGGTTGGAGTTAAATAAGCAGTCAACATAGCACTTCTCTTTGTGACAGGCTTGTAACAGATGGATGAAGAACCAGTGGAGAATAAAGTCATGAAGCTTGCTGAAGCTATCCAGCAGCTTCAATAGAGAGTAGCGGAAATAGAGCTATAAACAGTGCCAAGCACTCCACAAGAAGTGTGAGACTAGAGAGAAGAAGCCGCCCGAAGCGTAGTCAAGAGAATCAAGGCCTTATCCTTGGAATGTAAACATCTTAGCAGTCGAAGTGCGCAGAATTATGAGCACCTTACAGAGGATCCTGAACTAAAGACACTGGAGTCACAGCTCTAGGAAGAAAAGAAGAAAGCAACAACAGTAAAAGCGTAATTGAAACTCCTGTTAGCAGTTGAGAGAATGAAAAGATCCTAAGAACAATTCACGACTCAACAACAGGTCCATGCCATACAGAGAAAATTCATGGAAGTGACTCAGAAGCTCTAGCCAGTCCAGGATGCATCCTACCTACTTGTTGAGGAGATTGAAAGACGAGGAGTAGATCTAGAGAAAGTAGTCACCTCAGTAGAAAAATTCTTGGAGGGACCTATAACCGAGGCAACTATTCAAGATTTTTCCAAGAAGGAGGCTCTAGCGAAGTAGCAGGTCGAAGCGACTCGAGGCTTTTGAGGTAGGGTTACCCAAATCTGAGTGACTCGGGATGAGTCACAGGTGAGTGTTGGGGGCCTGTTGGCCCTTGACCAAGTTTTGGATATCCTTGGGCATGTTTGACCTATTTTGGGAGTTCGACATGCTAGTCAAAGGCAGAGCGCAAGTTGAAGCAGAGATCGCGGGATATCGGCCCCTTTTTAGGGAACTTTTGGGTTTGGGCTTATGTAACGGGTATGCGGATGTTGGCCCATGGGTTTACCCATGTTTATGCTTGTTTGTAATTTATAAATAGATAACTAGGCGAAGTAAGTAAGTAGTGATGTTGTAGGCCAAAAGTGTTAAGTGCAAGTATTGTAAGAGGCTTCGTGCTTAGTGTATGTTGATATTTGCGAAGCTAAGTGTAGGCCATCTGTAGTGCTTTGTGCACAGAATGTAGAAGGATTTGTGCTGGGACCTGGCTCGGGGAAGGAGGATCTGGCGAGGTGTGCACAGATCTTGTGTCCTCTACAGAGTAGGGTTTTGATGCTCTGTGCATGTAAGAAGCTTGACAGAAGATAATAAGAGTTGGTGGATGTAGCCCCATGCTAGGGGTGAACCACGTATATCCTGTGTTATGGTTACTTTGTGCTTTGTGGTTGTTACATTGTTCTTATGATTTATGATTAGTGCAATAATATGTGTTTAGATGAATCTAATATGGTAGTTTAGTGTTGAACGATACAAATGAATTCCATATCTAATCTATTTCCATATGCTAAGTGCTTAGATGTGTTAGATCTAGTTGAATACTACGTTGTTCCATAATAAGGGTTTGATCTTGCGATGTGAATAAAGGTTAATTATTGATGAATATTAACTGCTAAGTGTTTTGTTAGTGTCCTACAATCATAGATCTGTGTCCCAGCTAGGTTGCAGACGCTTGAGTCCTGCAACCACCCTTGCCTCTACCTCGGGTGAGACTTCATCTGCTTTGTAGGTGTTGCCGAAAGGGCCGGTTGTTAGGGTATTGTTGGTGCACTGTTGAAGCATTGAACCCTGGGTCTGCCCCTGTGCCAACATGCCTCAACCACCATATTTTTTTCTTACGCACCCACATAACACAATTATGCATTAACCATCTACCACCACATTCTTCCAATCCACAACATGTGGTTTGTAACCTTTATAACACTTTCCAAATAGTTGGCAACATCTCCATGCATTCTTCTTGGTTGCTTCATCCTGAAATTTAATCTAATTAAACCTGCATTCATGGTTAGCTCATAATCCTAGGAATCATCCTTCCTATGCAGACTTCAAAACTACAGAGCACAAACCCACTTCTACTCCACCAGGAAATCTCTAGGTTCATGCAACAAGAGTTCTCATCTTCACTGGCCTCATTCAATGAGATCTCAATATAAATCTTCTAAATCAATGCAAATACAATAGCTTCATACAACATATTAACATCATCAGTTGCACTCATCTACATAAAATCATCAATAAAAGGCATGGTCTTTCTAGAGACTTGTGCCCATGTGCATGTGATCACCAATCCAAGTACGTACTTCTCACACACTTGCAACCACTTGTATATAATCACAATTGAACCATTATCCATAGAAATGGACATTATTCATATTTTTATAATTGTCTAGGAAAAGGAAACATAATCTACAATAGTACATACAATATATACCACAACCATATAATCTCACAATTATTTCATGCATAGACATGATGATTTAATTCAGAAACCTAATTATTGTATTCATTAATAATAAAATACAACACAATGGCTCCATGACCAATATGTGAGCTTACAACATTCATTGGATTGATAAGCCAAAGGACATGGAAATCTCAACCATTATCTCTCCCTTCCTCGCGAGATCTCTTTTTCACAAGCTATCCTTGTAAGCTAGCTGATACTGTGTTTATTCATCCTCAAGAAACCGTTCACCTTCATATTCCCACAAGCTCCTCATACCCATATGTTTTCCTCTTCCTACATATTCCATTTCCCATTGAGGTTCTGTTGATGGACAAATTTGAGAGGCTGTCAACTGTAAGAACAGGTCTGGTCCGGGGTTGTCTAAATAACCCAAGCCGTTTGGTGTAACCTATTATGACGGGTTTAATGGCTCCGTTAGCCAATCTTAGGTACTAAAATAAAGAAGACAATAAACTAACTAATGTTAAAAAACTATAATAACCTATGAACTTTAATCTAATTATTTAAAAAATATATTAAATAGAAAAAGAAAGTATGAACATATCTCTTACACACCGAATTTACAGTTTGCAAGTTTTAATGAAAACTTTGCAAAATCAATGTAAAAGTAGTTGTTTTAAGAAGCAGATAAAGAAAGAACATTTTTTGTATTTTGTATTTTCTAATTATAAATTAAATAAAACTTGAATTAACTGAGTTATGAAACAAAGATGCTCAGATGGTCAAAGCCAATCTAAAACTTTCTTGTTTCACTAATACATAATGACAGAAACTAGAAGCAGGTGAAGCTAACATGTTATTAGTTTGTTAATTGTGTCTGTGCCTCTGTGCGAACAAAAGCATCCAGCTGCCTCGCCTGTGAAAGAAATCTGCAGTAGGCTTATACTAAAGTTTTCCTCAATAAATTCAAGATGTGTATCAGCAACAAAGATTTAAGAACAAAAAAGTGGACACATATCAACCAGTGATCTTATGATTATGGACAATGACGGTCAGAGCAATATTTATGTAAAATATTCATTTTATCTATCAGTTAAACATCAAAGAAAAAACCTGATATCAAAATTGAAAATGATGATCACAGTCATAACATATGGAATATCAAATCATGAACAACATTTAAAGCATGAATACAATGGAACATAATATTTCATTGATACTAAAGCTATGCAACACATTAATATCCCAAAATAAGAGAAACAAAACTTAAATGAGACAACCTTCACATTGGTCTAAAGACGAATATGCTATATGTTGTTCCATTAATTTCTGAAAATCATTCGTCCATAATCTGTTTCAGGCCAAGATGATCCCTTTACTTACAAAATGAACAATATTTAAAGAGTTTTGAAATTCTATTTTCCTATCTCTTAGGATAAGATAAGATCTCATGAGATCAAATATTATAATAATAGAGGGCTAACAACCACTCATAACTGAGTTGATTCTTCTCAAAATTAATAAATTTTTTTACAAGGCAAACATAAAATAAAATACTAATCATTTAAATGCATAATCAAACATGTTTCCCCCAGATGATCAGCATCAAGATCTACTATTTCCTAAAAACAAAACAGGAATAAATTAGACAAGTTATTAACAACTAATTTCTAAATTTTTATTTAAAAATGACTTGGCTACAGAATCGAAAGATTCTGTAACTAGTATTATCTTAGCAAACAAAATCTAATTTCAAACTACTTTGATTCAAAATAGATAACATGAATGTAATAAGAAGAAAATCATTTTACCATTTCAACAAGAGACTAAATATGGATCAGGGTAGCTCTAAATTAATTATGGCTTTAGCAGTATTTGCATTTTTGATTATTCTGTTCCCTGTCCGCTTAAGACGTTTGGATTTCCTCTCTGTGTTTACTCTGAGGTCGTGATTCTCTTGTCTACGTGATTCGATTTGAGCTGTGAGTGTTTTAGTCCGATCCTGGAGGATGGGAATGTCAGTGTAATATCGTTCAATCCAATGCAGACAAACGTCACACTGTACTGAAGGAACGACCTTTTGATGGAGGGTGCAGTCAAGCATGAATGTATCATCTTTACCTGCTATTTTCTCTTGACCAAACCCAATCCTAGAGAACCCCTTCTCACCCTTGAGTCATGGTGGCAGATTCGTAAGAAAGTCGTAGGGTTCAGGAGGACCAAACCCTTAACAATCCGAGTCTTCCAAAGCTAGGACATCTTCAATTTTGGAATCCGAGACCTCATTGACCTCGATCGGGCATATCGAGCTCAAATGAGAGTTGGTTCGATTCCTCAATTTTCTCAAAATAAGACGACCTACTCTTTTGTTCTGAAACCCTAATTCTGTGTGTTTTTGTTTTTTCTGTTTCATAGTGGCATTCTGAACAGTATCAAAATCAGGCAGAGGAGGTTTAACTAAATCAGATTCAACAACCTTTTTCTCATGTGAAGATTGACTTGGCCTTTTCCCTTCTAGAGCATTTCTATTAAGAGAACCTGGTTCATTACTTGGAATGCCAAGCTATTTTTTAATCAATGGCTCATCCGAATTAGGGCTTTATATAGGCACATCCGTAAAAAAACCATTTCTTGTTAAGAACCCATCCCAATAGTCACCCACAGTTGTCAAATGGTGAATCAACATAATCTTAATCAAGCCATGATGGAAAAGACTGGATTTGAGGCTCTGTCTCTTAAACCTTTTAGACATTTGATACAGGCTTCTCAAAAGATAAAAAGGCATGTTCAACTGATAACCAATGAAATGCATAAGCAGTCGTA
>SNQJ01S0040541.1:88644-103469 GCA_010110895.2 Picea sitchensis | reverse complement strand
AATGGAAGCTATAAAGGATTGGCCCCACCCTAAGAATCTTAAAATTTTACGAGGCTTCCTTGGTTTAACAAGCTACTATCAAAATTTCATCCAAAATTATGGAAAAATTGTATCCCCTGTCACTACCCTCCTTAAGAAAAATGATGTCAGTTGGATTGCAATCGCCATTCAATCATTCCAAGCTTTGAAAGAGGCTAAGTGTACAACTCTAGTACTAGATATGCTTGAATTCACTAAGACTTTTGTTTTAGAATGTGGTTCCTCAGGGAATTCATTTGTAAATTTCTCATGCAAGAAGGAAGACCCTTGGCCTTTACTAGTAAATAAATTTATGAGTGACACTTAGGAAAATACACATATGAAAAGGAAACATTGGATATTTTCATGTGGTAAGTATATGGTGTCCTTACTTGCTTGGGAAACACTTCCAAATTAAAATTGATCATCGTAGCCTCAAATATATTTTGGAACATCGGGTTTCATACCTCGAGCAACATAAGTGGTTGAACAAAATGATTATTTATGATTATGAGATCATTTACAGGAAGTGAAAAGAGAATGTGGTAGCTGATGCTCTTTCCATGAAATATGAAGAAGAAAGATCTCTCTTTTCACTCTCCTGCATTATAGCTAATTGGTTGAAGGAATTTCACTAGGAATGGTTTCAATATCCCAATATGTTTAGCTTGATCCAACAACTTCAACAAGAAAATAATGCATATCTAGGATATGCTTGGAAAAATGAGGAGCTCCACTACAAAGGTTGCCTGTATTTGAGCAAACAATCCAACTTTAAATACATTGTGCTCTCTAAAATCCATGCCTCACCAACAAAATGTCATTCCGACTTTCATAAAACCTATGGATGGATCAAATGTTCCCTTTTCTAGGAAGGCATGGAGCAGGACATATACAATTTTGTGGAAAAATGTGATACTTGCTAATGCAACAAGGGAGAAACCATAAAAAATCCAGGCACATTACAAGATCTCCCTATCCCACTTGCTATATGGATATATATCTCTATGGAATTCATCTTCAGATTACCCAAATATGGAAACAAATCGATCATCATGGTTGTGGTTTATAAAATTTCCAAATATGCTCATTTCTATGCCCTCCAACACCCATTTAAAGTTTCCAGAGTGGCTCAAGTGTTCATGGAAAATATCTTCAAACTACATGGAATGCAACAATATATTATCTTTGACTATGATCCAACTTTCACAAGTAACTTCTAGAAAGAATTATTTTGGCTCCAAGGCACCCAATTGCATCTCAACACTGCCTATGATCCCTAGATTGATGATCAAACCGAAGCTGCCAACAAGTGTTGGAAATCCTATTTTGTGGTGCTTCACATTGTAACGACAATCTCAATGGGTTTAGTGATTATCCCTAGAGGAATGGTGATACAATAAAACTTACCATGGTGCCACTCACATGACTCCCTTTGAGGTGGTCTATGGTTGAAATTCCCCCTCTATATTATCTTACTTTCTTGGTGTCTCCAAGGTTCAGGAGGTGGAAAAAACCCTTACAGTTCGATATGACATTCTACACACTCTCAAAGAAATTTTTGTCATGGCTCATAATTGAATGAAGAAAAAATATTATTAGTTTCGTTTAGAATGCCATTTTGTTGAAGGGGATTAGGTGTTTCTTCATTTACAACCATATAAGAAAACTTCCCTCAAAGAAGACCGTTTCCAAAGATTTATCCAATGTTTTATGGCCCTATATAATCATAATGAGCATGGGGCCCATGGATTACAAATTATCCCTTCCCAGTCACTCTAAGATCCATCCAATTTTTCATGTCTCTTGCTTAAAAAAAGCGATTGGATCCAAGTGATAGATTCAAACTAGTCTCCTTAAATTAAATAAAGAAGGTTCCATTTGGTTGCAACCACAAGCTATCCCAGACCAATGCGAGCATTACTTCTGTCATCACACAATTTCAGAAGTCTTAATACAATGGAAGGATACACAACCCAAGGATGCCACATGGGAGCCAATCGCCATTGTCCAACAATTCCCACATCTCAAGCCTCAAGGACAAGGATTTTCTTTAAGGGGGAGGGCATGTTATGGTCCTAACCTCCCTAACCCCTTAATTAGATAATATGTATTTCTATGTAATAAAGGCCATCATTAGTAAATAAGGCATATGCAATAATGTGAATACAACTCTTGTAGGAAGACCTAATAGAAGGTTTCACCTCTAAAACGTTCCTCCTCTAGAATGTTCTCAAGAAGATAGAAGTAGTATATATAGAGGTAGAAAGAATTGTGAAGCTTCTAAAATAATTTGTACTTAGTGTAATTAGGAACACCATTTTGCTGAAGGGGATCATGTGTTTCTTCATCTACAACCATGTAATAAAACTTACCTCAAAGAAAACCACTATCAGAATCTTTCTCCAAAGTTTTATGGCCCCTATACAATCATCAAGAGCATGGGGCCCATGTATTACAAATTATACCTTCCCAGTAACTCTAAGATCCATCTAATTTTTCATGTCTCTTGCTTAAAGAAAGTGATTGTATCCAAGTGACAAATTCAAACTAGTCTCCCTAAATTGGACGAAGAAGGTTCCATTTGATTGCAACAACAATCTCCCCAGGCCCAATGCAAGTGTTGTCTCTATCAATGCACAATTAAGAAAGTCTTAATATAGTGGAAGGAAACACAACCCAAGGATGCCACATGTAAGCCAACTGCCATTTTGCAGCGATTACCACATCTCAAGCCTTGAGAAAAAGGTTGTTCTTTAAGGGGGAGGGTAGGTTAAGATCTTAACCTCCCTAACCCATAAATTAAATGATATGTATTTCTATGTAATAAACGACATGATTAGTAAATAAGGCCTATGTAATAATGTGAACACAATTATTGTAGGAAGAATTACTAGAAGTTTCCGCCTCTAGGAAGTTCCTCCTTTAGAATATTCTCAAGAAGATAGAAGTAGTATATATAGAGGTAGAAAGCATTGTAAAGGTTGTCTTGTGAAATCATTTGTACTCAATGTCATTACAAACACCATTTTGTTGAAGGGGATTAGGTGTTTCTTCATCTACATCCATATAAGAAAACTTCCCTCAAAGAAAACCATTGCTAGAAGCTTTCTCCAAATTTCAATGGCCCCTATACAATCATCAAGAGCATGGGGCTCATGGATTACAAATTATCCCTTCCCAATCACTCTACGCTCCATCCAATTTTTCATGTCTCTTTCTTAAAGAAAGTCATTAGATCCAAGTGACAGATTCGAACTAGTATCCCTGAATTGGAGGAAGAATGTCTCATTTGATTATAGTCACAAGCCATCCTGGCCCAACATGAGCATTGTGTCCGTTATCCCACAATTCATGAAATACTAATACAATGAAAGGATACACAACCCAAAGATGCCACATGGAGCCAACTGCCTTTCTGCAAAAATTCCCACATCTCATGCCTTAAAGACAAAGTTGTCCATTAAGGGGGAGGGCATGTTAGGGTCCTAACCTCCCTAACCCCTCAAGTATATAATTTGTATTTCTATGTAATAAAGGCCATCATTAGTAAATAAGTCCTATGTAATAATGTGAACACAACTATTGTAGGAATACTTACTAGAAAGTTCCACCTCTATAAAGTTCCTCCTCTAGAATTTTCCCAAGAAGATGAAGTAGTATATATAGAGGTAAAAAGCATTGTAAGGTTGAAAATGTGTTAAAAGGCATCTGAACAATGATTTCTGGAATTAATAATTGCATCATATTTTGGTCCATATTGTTAATGTGCTCGTTGGTCTGTTTCTTTTTGCTAAATACTTACGATGTATGTTATTTGTGCTCGACTACTTGCATATGATTATTTGGTACATACACAATATCAATAAGAAAAGGTTCACTAGAGACAATAATTGAATAAATCCTAGAAACCAACACAAGGTAAAGGAATGGACAAGAAACCAATGTATCTAACTAACATGGTGATATATGGGAATGAGTTGGATAATGTAGGAAACTCAAGACTTCCCTTGAACATAACATAAATGAACGCTGACCATGGTAGTGACCATAAACCAAACTAACACAACACAACCAGATTTTGAGTTAAAAACTAGGATGTGATAAATATAGATTGTGTACTGGAGACCATGTATGCGTGTACCATGTAGATGGAGCAAACTTGGGACGAGGAGACTCATGGATCAAGATGACAAGTCAAATATATGGTAAGTGGAAATTTTAGGAACCACAATAATGAAGTCGATTGTATGGAAGGAGTGGGATGCAATGGAAAGTTAAATTTTGTATAAAGGGATAGACATGGGTGACACAATACAAATTATCCAAACAATGGTGAAAAGGATTACTACCAAGGAAATAGATAATTCTGTAGATGAAAAATTCGAGCATTGATAATTCCATCATTTTGTTTTTTTGAGTGTGTTGTTAATGTTTTTATATTAGTTTTATTTTTTATATTAAAAAAAAATATGGGTTTGTTTTACAAAGTATAAAATAATCCAAATATGTTACAAGAAAGGACACAGGTGCATCTATAAGAAATCCAAATAATATTGTAGCATAATGCATTTTCTTAAAAGAACATGGAACAATAAATTTTAAAAATACGACCACTCATGAAGCATTTAACAGTGGACGTTTAATCTGATCCTGAAGTTTTTGCTATTACAAATATAACTTACATTTATTATTACTCTATTTAGACCAAGATACAAATTTTGTTCAACCACACCGTGCAAAGGGAACATGTACCACACTCTCGTTGCCATGGAATGATTTACAATTCATTACATTAACAACTATGGCAACATATAAAATCTCAGACAACTTACAAGATTTATTCCAGATCGCCTTGGTTACACGACATTTCTATAAGTATAAAAGGAATTAAAAATCATTCTATCATCAACACAGTTAACAATTTCAATATTCTAAATTTAACAAAAAATACTCAAATGGAATACCGTAACCAATAAAGTGACATTGACGAGGAATGGTGTTGCTCACGAATTCCACTCGAAACTTACTCCTAATTATTTTTCTCAATAACCAATTCGGGGACTTTAGCAGTACCTCTAGCCAATGATGATTACTCTTCTCCCCCTTAGTATCGACCATGGGGAACCTTTTAGTATCGAGGCCTTCAAGTCAGCTCTTGAGATTTTGAAATGCTTACATTGCATTTCTTATCCCATACAAACTTCTTGTTTTTCTTCTACAATTCCATGATTGGATTTTATCTTTAGAAAACCCTCAACCAGTCGTCAATACTATCACTAACCCATAAACTCACATTACTTATTGTATGTTTTGTCGGTCTGTCCATTCAATAATATCCTTGACCTTTTCTAGATCCACGGTGATGCCTTCACGAGATATGATATGTCCCAAGTAATGAATCTTGATTGGTAAAACAGCATTTTGGTACTTCACATTTAATTTTCTCTTAAACATTGCAACACTAATATCAGGTGTTTGTTGTGCTCTTCTTTGATCCGAGAATAAATCAGTATGTAATCAATAAATAATTGAAAAACTTGTCTGGGTATTGCATTGGAACACCCTATTCATCAAACTCATGAATACCCAGTAGATTCGTCAATCGAGCGTTAATTATAATAAACTCATTGTTGAATCTCATATTAGCGGGTCCAAAGGTCTATCTTCCTCCTTTATCCATAGTAGTGATACCCTGATCTTAAATTAATCTTTGAAAACATTGTTTCTCCTTTTATCTAATCAAAAAAATCAAGTATCCTTGACAGAGATGAGTGGTTCTTGATAGAAGTAGCATTCAATTGATGAGTAGTCAGCTAGAAACCTCCATGACCATCCTTCTTTCTAAAACAATCCTTTTTAATTTGTTGATATGCTTGGATGTACAAGTCCCAAATCAACAACTCCTTTAATTGCATTTCAAATTTATTTGCAGATTCAGATTATTGTATCACGATAGGCTTGGATTCTCTCTATGGTTATGTTCTAGGTTTCAAATCTGTTGTAAACTCCAACTCTCTTTCGGGGAGTAAACTGGGTAATTCTTCTTGAAAAATGTCTGCAAATTCTTGCACTATAGGAAGGTTTTATAATCCTTCTTCCTCTCCCCTTTCATTTAGTGCTAATATTGCATATATTTGCATCCTTTGCACATACTCTTATGCAATTTTAGGAAGAAATAAATCTCAAGGACCTCCTGGTTTCTTCCTATAATTACTCTACTCTTTCCCAAATCATTTGTCAAACTTAACTATTTCATCTTAGTTAAGTATCACATCATGTGATTTCCAGCTAGTCCATGTATATCACTATATCATAAGATTCTAAGATCATGATGTATGGGTTGGACCTAGTTAAAGATCTATTTAATGCTATAATCCATAACCTTTCCTCCAACTATTTGTTTTGTTTGCTTTTGAATAATGTTTTTAGCATGCATGTATCTAAACTACCGTCTTGCTTGGCTTGCGCCTTTGCTTAATTCCCTTTAGCATTGCACTAGAAATCACATCTCTCGGTAGCACCTAGATCTCTCAAGACACTAAAAGTTTGATTAACAATTGTACCTAGCATCTCAAGTATAGTGGATTGATGCAGGAATCTAGTAATCTCCTCGCGATCTTGATCTTAGTGAATTTGGTGCTCGTCCTGCATCTTGAGCATAGTCTACTAATGCCAGAGCGTACGAATCATCATGACCCAAATCTTGAATTGTAGTGGGTCCTGATGATTTAGGCACTCTGGCCTTCTTAGTCGGTTAAATCCGGTAATATGGTTCTCCATGGCTGTCATCGATGTTGGTCCTGGTGGTCCCTGGTCGAGAGTTGTTGGCCTAACGGTTGTGATCGTTGTCTCTTTGTTGAACATGCCTGAAATATTTGACTGATGCTCTGAGAATGAGGCATTTAACTGCTACTATGGTCCCTCTGTAAAGGAGTCCTCACGGTGAAGGGTATGTGGAATTACAGCGTTAATAGAGAACATGAGTCCTTTAGGTGTACGATGCCAAAGTTTATGCGGGTAATGCGATGTTGTTTACGCTCTTGATGTCGTTTTCTAGTCGGTCCTAGAAGGATTCATGCCCTAACCCCTGTTGTTTAGTTCTTCCTCGGCTATGAGGGACTTCTGAACTACATCGTGTAACTACAAAGGCATTAGGATCCTTTCCCGCAAATGTTGAAGTTAAGGTTGAATATAAACGTTTTGACCTTTAACTTCTTTGTGTTTATATGTGGAGCATATCTAAGTAGCTCCATGAACCTATCATAGCCTCAATACCTTGCACAAATGCCTTTTTGTGGGTGTTGAACTCAATGAGATTAACATAATTTTGTCCAAAATACGCATCTCTCGGAACCGTTCCTCAGACAACTCCCATGACACATCTTCTTGACCATGTTTATTTGAGGTAAGGAGTGTATTCCATCATAGAAGAGCACTCCCATTCAACTGAAAGACTGCCATGCAAACTTTCATGTTGGAGATGTAATTGCGAATTGTGAAGCACATCTCCATGTTCCCCAACCATTCCTCGACAATAAAATTATGCAGCTCTGACTTCACGAGCTTCGGGGGGTTCTCTTTGTACTACTACTACTGGTTAGTGTGGATTTGTGAACCCTCATTGGGCACATACACTCTTCCCTCATCTCGATCAAGGAGGTTGATTAGCGCCTTTGACATCATCTGCCACCGCATCTCCCGTATATGCATGGAAATATGACATATAATTTTTTGTGAATTTGTTTTTGGGTTTAAATTGTAATTTAAAGAGTATTTTTTATGTAAAATTTTAATTTTTTTTGATTTGTAATTTTAATGCGTTCTAATTTTTTGTTAATTTTTTTTAGAATTGTATTAAAATTTTAATTTTAGGTAATTTTTAATTTGAGGGTTTTTATATATTTTTGAATTTTTTGGGTTTTTTCGGCCTTTTCAATGTTTTTTGGGGCTATAATTTTTTTACACCTTTTTTAATTTTTTTTTTCTCATTTTTCTATTACTTTTAGATATATATATTTTAATTTTATGGTTTTTTTTTTTTCTCTTTTAATTTTTTTAGTTTCTTCAATGGTTTTTTTTAATATAAAATTGTTTTAAAATGTTTTATTTTTTAGGTTTTTTTCAATGGTTTTTTTTAATATAAATTTGTTTTTAAAAATGTTTTTTAAATTTCAATTCTTTTTTTGTTGTTTTCTTATTTTTTTTTTTTTTTTTTTTTTTTTTTTTTTTTTTTTTTTTTTTTTTTTTTTTATTTTATTAATATTTGTTGAGTTATTTCACACACACCTAGAATTTATTTTCCTAAGGTTATTCCTTGTTTGTGAGTCATGAGTAGTCATTATCCAGTCTCCCTACTTATTTTATGGGAGAATATTCCATCTGGAGAACATTCTCTTTCAGTTGACGCACTTGAGTTTAACTAGTTAGCAGGTTGAGTTTGAATGTTTCATTGGTTTTGTCACCATGCAACATTGGGATCATCACCAACTCACTACCCTAACATTGATTGAGTTAGCGAAGATTAGTTGACAGATTAACTCCAACTAGGTGGCGAGTTCACTCAAGTAACTACCTAAGAACTAGAACTAGGCATGCGTTTGCTCTTAGTAGCGGTAGTGTGTGTCGGATCTTTCCCAGGTGTCACCACTATGGCTCATTAGTTACTCGTATCCTATATCTGTTGTAAATTATTTCACTCTTTGAGTGTGGAATCTGATTAATGAGAATTCTTCATTCTTTCTATCTTGCTTCTTTAACTCAATTTCTCTCCTCACGCTGTATGATATTGTGTAGGTATTTTCTAGCTAGATCTGTCACCATGCGGGTTCAGCTTACATTTATAGTTTTAATTATAATTATTTTCTATGTATTGATAAAAGATGCAAATAATGTGTTAAAAAATGATATTTTCCATTATATTTAAAAACTATGGAACTTCCTGAATTGTGAATTAAGGACACATAATTACATGAAAAATATTAATTTAAAAATAAATAAATGTAGTGTAAACATTTTTAACATTGGATAGAGCATGAAATTATGATTAAAAACACCACTAAATAAAAAATGAAAAAAAAGTTGAAAATGAATTGAAAATGGCACATTGAAGAAAAATAAAAATAAAAAATTGAACAATTGTAAAATGAATGGGAAACAAACACAGGCTTTAAAAACAAAAGATGGAAACCTTATGTTATCAAAAATTTCATCTCCGAAAAGAAAAACTACCTAAAAATGGAGGGAGATGCTAATGGTAGCACCATTTTTAAAAGCAAATTAGCTTGACTAGAACTTACTATAGAGTTTTCGTTAGTTTATAACTATATTTACTGTCATTGTCGACTTTGGGCTGAAATTATGGAATGTTTGTTTTGTAAAAAGCTTAGCACAAGTTTCTTTCATTGTTCTAAATTTGTCATTAGGATTAAACATAAAATCTTACTAATATAAGGAGTTAAGATAATTACTCAAGCTAAGCTTTATTCTTTAACTCTAACTCCCATTCATAATTATTAATTATTAATTTTTTTTTTTTTTTTTTTTTTTTTTTTTATACAATCTTACTTAAATGTATATATATATAAATCTAGATCCAAAAAAATTACAATTAATTATATACCTACACCTTTCTTTGAATCACGATCTTATTAATATCCTCAACTCTTATGTAATAATTCTATATATATATATATATATATATATATATATATATATATATATATATATAACACTTGTTTTTTTTTTTTTTTAATATATGTTTTCTTACCATGAAATTATATAATATATTTATAGAAAATTATAGTAATAAATAATATATGTATGAGATATAATCACTATATATATAAAAGTGAGTTGATAAATATGTATGAATATAATCACTATATATTCTTACCTCAATAATAATAAATATATGTATGAGATATAATCACTATATGTATATAAAAGTAAGTTGAGACTCATCTAAGGAGAACATATATACTCGATTACTTAAACATGTGGATCTACAATTATTTTTTTTGTCAAAAGAAAAGTCAAGGGTCATTTAAAATTCCTCATTTTTTTCCATAATCAACCTAATCTAAAAATCAAATACAACTAAAGTAAATGACCAAGTCCAATCCATATTAGCTCCGGTCTAAATTAATCACTCATAACATCTTAGATGAGACATTGAATCCTCTATATAATCTAATAACATTAGTCACGGGTATCTAATTAAATTGTAAACACATTCTAATCATAACTAATAAAATTGTGTAAAAATGTGTCACTTCACCACATTAAAATGCAGTGTATTCCAATAATTAACAAAAGTTTCCCTAATTCTTCTAAATTGTCATATTATATATTATATATATATATATATATATATATATATATATATATATACTCTTTATTAATTATAATATATCCAACTCTACCCAAGGCGAACAAAGTCTAATCTATTAATACTACTTTTTCTTGCCTTACTAATAATAAATATATGTATGAGATAGAATTACTATATGTATATAAAAGTAAGTTGAGACTCATCTAAGGAGAACATATATCTTCGACTACTTAAACATGTGGATCTACAATTAATTTTTTGTCAAAAGAAAAGTCAAGGGTCATTTAATTTTTACCTTAACGCTTATAAAGTGCACTGAAATATTCAATAGTACACAAGGAATAATTAAGAGTATTTTCGTTCTTTTGTTTAAGTTATCTCCAATAAAATTATCAAGATCTTATTAGAATGATAAGTCTTTACATATGAAGACATTTACTCGAATATTAATAAGAATAATTAATAAGAGTTGCATATCCAACCTCGTCGTAAAATCAATGACCTTTCAATGATTAAAGAGATACCAGGCGGCTCGAGATCCCAAACTTGATTATTAAATATCTTTTATGTAATTCTAATGATTGAGTGAAAAGAAATCCGACCTGGTAGAGATATATAAAAAAAAAAACTCTTAAGGATTCTTACGTAAGCTGGAAAAACTACAGGGTTTGTGTGGACGGAGTTTGTTGTCCACCTGAGTTCTCTACGTCGACATTAATCTATCCGCTGCTCAAAGAGAATCAGATTACTCACAGTTAACTGGCCGAGTGTTTGGTCGAAGAAATCGTGTTTCAAATTCTACTGGGCCTCGGAAGTAACGTCTGGAAATCGAGTTTCACTTATTAGGTGAATATAGAACCATAACAAGACGAGAGTTGCTTAATAGGTGGTTGAAACGTAGAAATTTTCTGTGAACAATCCAACCTGCGAGAAATCCTGAGGGAAGGTTACCCTCTACGAGGTCTCAGTCGAAAGGATCCAAATAATATTGCAGCAATGCATTTTTAAAAAAGAACATGGAACAATAAATTTTAAAAATACGGTCACTGTTTTTGCTATTACAAATATAGCTTACATTTCTTATTACCCTATTTAGACCAAGATCGAAATTTTATTCAACCACACCATGCAAAGATAACAGGTACAACAGTCTCGTTATCATGGAACGATTTACAATTCATTACATTAACAACTATGACAACATATAAAATGGATCTCAGACTACTCACGAGATTTAATCTTCCAAATCTCCTTGGTTACACGACACTTCTATAAGTATCAAAGGAATTAAAAATCATTCTATCATCAACACAGTTACAATTTTGATGTACAACAATGAAATGTAGTGGAATCTACAACATAAACTTGTTTAAGTTTTAGATACCAATTTCCATGAGGAATGATGTTGCTAACGAATTTCACTCGAAACTTCCACCTAATTCCTTCGCTGGCTAATCCAATGATTTCACCAGTATCTCCGAGACTCCGAGACAAGGATAGGGGTATTCTTCTTCCCCCTTAGCCCCCCCGAGCCACAAAGGGGCCACACACAAGAAACCAAAAACAATAGCACCCAAAATTTGGAACAATACCCCAAGGAAGGAAGAGCTTCCACTCTCTTCAAGATTTGGAACACAACTCTTACAAGTAAACTTAGTCAAAAATTTTGGTAACATAATAGTACTAGCAAAGTGATCCCTTTCCCTTCTACCACATTTTTTTATAGAAAAATCCTCATTGACACCAGTCCTCATGTACAAATAATTAACTTTTTAAATTAAATTAATTATGATTATTCACCCACACACTTGTCACCCCCTTCTCAAGTTGCATAAGTAATTACCATTTTTATTTTATTTAAAAAGCTATTTTCCCTCACATTCCTCAATGTGTTCCTATTTTCTCTCGGAGTTGTCCCTTTGTTCCCCAAATTTTCATTTAATGAGTGTCCCCTAACTATATCTTAGTTAGAGTTGGATTAGGAGTCTATTTTTAGTTAGACTTAGTGGTAGCTTGACTCAAGATACTATTCTATGTGTACACCTATTCTCTTATGTTTTATTTCTTTTTGTTTAAAAAATCTCTTTTATTATTTTCATGCACATATGTATTTTATCCAACCTTTACATTTTTTTTTCACTTTTTCCTAGATTTTGATTTTATCTCAATTCTTTTAATTTATTAATATTTTTAATTAGTTCTTAATTAAACTTAGACTTAGACTCTTGTTAGGCTTGTAAGTTTATAATTCACTGACTAATTAATTATTTTATTCTAATAAGGTCTAACCATTTTAATGTTCTCTAGGCCACCTAGATTTATTGTCTCATGTTTTAATTATGCGACGTGACTTTCAAGACACACCTCCATGATCCAAGGGTGCCACTAGGATTTGAATGGTTTTGGAAGTTTGTCTGACCCTTGGAGTCAACACTCCATATGGTCAACCTTGTGAGAGACTAAGGGTTGTCTAAGGAATAAGGACTCTTCTTTATGGCGCACCCCTTAGAATTCTTCATGAGCAACTATATCAGTCTTCCCTCACGTCCTCGTGGACCTCTCAAATTACGTAATCACTAACCTATAGTTCATGCCACAGAGGGAGTGCTAGTAGGTTGTGACAGGGACGTTGCCACACATCTCCCTCAAATGTCTGGTTTTTGTGCATGGCCCCTTTACTCCTTATGTGAGTCGTATTGGAAAACATTGTCAAGCCTACATCCACTGACAAAAATAGGGTCAATAATCCATTTACATAATCATATTGTCATCACTCATATGTCACATGCGCGTAAAATGAAATACTGAAAAATATAATCCACTCCCTGACTCAATCTGGAGTCCAAAGAAGTCCATTGATGCCATCAAAATCCATAACATGTCATGTGTTCTTCACATTCATGAAAACTCATCAATTGCATCTGCCAGTACATATACATCAAAATAACAATAAGTCACAACACATCATCATCATCATATATAACCCATAATCGAAATATAATAATAATATACCATAACTAGATCACTTTCACGCAAGTGTCCTAAAATAATATGTCAATAAAAGTGTGCTCAGTAGAGTGAGATGTTACACTCACCCACAAAAATTGCAATGCCTATCTGTCTTCTTACTTTTTTATTTTTGTCCTTTGTCACCATTGGTAATAGAAATTGGTTGAGATGGTTTCATACCCTTTTTTTGTTGTTGTGAGGGTGTTTCCTCTTTATATGTTGGGTTTTATCTTTCTTTTGGGCCACTAGAGATTTTGTAGATGTACTTGCAATGTTGATCACTCCAAGAAGCAAGAATTTTTCTTGCTTTCTAATCAGAAAATAAAAAAAAGACTCCAGAGATGGTTTTGTCTATGAATCCCTTAAATCTTCTCTAGTGGCATAAAAGGTATATACAATCACATAATATGCAACACCAAAATTAACAATAATAACATATATACATAAATCATTCTTCACGTCTATTTTATATTCTTTAAATACAATTCTAATTGTTTTGAACTTATATAAATTGTATTCAATGTAAGGGAAATCATTAGGAATTAAAGACAATATTTGATTCTCAAATTAATAGGCTAAAGTCACATTGTGTTTACCAAATACCTTACTTATCTTATCCCAAGATTCATCCAGGTCATCAATTCNCTTATATAAATTGTATTCAATGTAAGGGAAATCATTAGGAATTAAAGACAATATTTGATTCTCAAATTAATAGGCTAAAGTCACATTGTGTTTACCAAATACCTTACTTATCTTATCCCAAGATTCATCCAGGTCATCAATTCCTTGAATTTGAAATTGTAAATCAAAAGAGGTAGAAATTTTGATTAATCCATATGCTCTGTCATTTTATTATCCCATTTGAATTTCTTTTCAACATCAATGGGCCCTTTTTATTTTCCTAAGTTAATCTGGTACAATCCTTTACTTCTTAGTACATCCTCCATATGAGATTTTCATGATAAGTATTTGGTATTATTAAGCAAAATATATTTGGAGTAGTCATAAAAAAATATATAGGTAATTTGTATTCAAAAGATAAAACTAATTTTCTAAATGGAAGCTCTAAAAAAAAATAGGTTTAAAAAAAAAACAACACTCAAAAATGATTTTGAATGTGAAAGTTATGGCATAAAAAAACAACATAATCAATAACCAAAGTGTCACATGACATGTAGAAGTTAGCCTACATGGTGATTGATGCATAATGATGTGGTTGAGTAAAAAAATCCCCCTCCTTCTAACTTTTCCTATAAGAACATTTTTACAAATAAGTTACTTATAAAGTAACCCACTTTTATAGAATACATGTGAGAATTACTTTTACAATGAAGTTACTTTATAAATTAAAGTTTGATGCAAAAAACAACTTAAAAAAGAATATTAAAGTTACTTTATAGTGATTCACTTTTATAATTTAAGTGAAATGCACTTCACAATAAAGTTAGATATAAGTCATTAA
>SNQJ01S0040541.1:59300-74323 GCA_010110895.2 Picea sitchensis | reverse complement strand
TTTGAGAATTTGTTTAGTTTGAAAATGGAGGAATGATGCCCATGTTTGGGTGGTTCTTGTATTAAATTTGGATTACTTGGCATAATAGTTGTGACTTGTGGACCCTTTCAGGGTGTACTTGTTTGTCTTTGTTGGACCTTTCCCACAAGATGAATGTTGGACCCTGCATGAAGGGAACCATTGATGATGAGCATTGCACATGGAAGTTGAAGGATGTTACATTTAGAATCACCTTAGCATCACCAAAGGATGATAGTGTACCTTTCCCCACTTGAATTTTTACCTTTTGAGGCATAGACATCACCCTTCTAGCCATTGACATCACCTAGGGGCTAGGGTTTGATGCTTCACATGGTGATTTGATGTGTGGAGGCACTTAGAATGGACCTTGGTACATGAGAGAGTGACACTTGTTCTTGGGAGGCCAACGATACCATATTGGAGCTTGACATCACCTCTTCTATCCCAACGTCACCTCTTAGGGCATGATGCACCCTTCTAGGGTTTCATTTAAAGTAAATTTTATATTTTTAATTTATGTAAAGACAATTAATGTGTCGGCCCCTCTTGTAGAGACATGACTTTTCATGGGAGTCTCTTGTATGGATAGGGTTTCCATATAAATATGGCTCACCAATATTCCTTTTATCATCACATTCTTCTCACACAAGTGAGCAACTACTTCTGAAATTTTCACTATTTAAGGGTTATTGGCTCTCTTTTCTAGTGTGTTATCTCTTGGAGGTTAAGTTTGGATCTCTTTTGCTTATTTTTTTATGGTATTACTGCAATTAGGGTTTATTCTTGTCATATCTTGGTGAAGTAAGTAAATTTCTGAAATTTCATTTGATGTTATTAAATGATTTAAGGTAAATTTTACTTGTTCATATTCAATATCTTGCTTGGTAAAACACTAGGAGAGGAGCATAAGTGCTTCCTCCTCTCACAAGGTTAATTTCATCCATAAATTTATGAAGGAAATACTAACTAAAGTTAGAATCCTAAATCCATAAGGTTCTATCACTTTAGGAGTTTGGTTCCAGACTATTGTTTGTGACCTAGTTGAACTACCTAAGAAGGGAGAAAAGGTTGCTAGAGCCCCAAAGTGCTTGAATTCTAGCGATCCTTCTCCTCAAAATTTGAACTCTAAGTCCCTAATGTTCTAGCACCTTAGATTTCAATCCATACCTCTTAGCATTTTCTAGCTTCATTTCCAAAATATATTTCATTGTTGTTATCAACACTCCATAGCCCCAAGGCACTAGTCATTGAATCTCTCTTGTGGTGAAAGTGATAAAAAAATATTTATTATCAATCTCTCAATATATCTAATAACTTAACTAACACTAACTTGAGATAATTTGATTGCAAACTTCTTGTTGTTGAAAAATTTTGCTACAACCATCTAAACACTCTCTTATTTGTTGCATACATTGATCTAAAGGTGGCATGAACTTACCAGAAATTGCATATAACAATTGGGTATTGATGTACTAATTTTACGTTGAATTTCTATTGTCAATTGCCGCATTTCTAAGGTATATTTATTGTTTCTCTTACAAACTTGTAATTGCTTCATTGTTGTTGTAATACTGCTTGTTATTGCAATTTCATAACAACCACAACAATTTTGTTTTCTAGAGTCTTAAGGAGAAATTTATTGTATGTTTGCACTTGTAAATCACATTATATATGATATAAATTGCTCTTATTTAAGGTAATTATTCATACAAGCTTCATACCTCTTTTTCCTTTGACTTAGATGATCAAGAGAGGGGGCGATAGGATTGGATAAAATACTTGCTACTATAACCTCCTCCATCACTAAAATGAGGGTATTTCTTATTATGGTGATAGTGGTAGGATTTCCTATAGTTACGCAAGGTTTAGGCTACTTTTTGTGGTCTTTGAACAAGTACAACTCATGTGATAACATTTTGGCACTGTTGCCAGGGAGGTTTGAGTCATTCTCCTGAATGGCATATCTTTGGGTAAGCTTCTCTCGAAGCCCTTATCTTAAAAGTCTTACCAGCGATTCCACTCAAGGTGATTCCCTCACCTTCCTTTGATTATCCAAAGTGTTCATCTGGCAACTCCACTAGTACATTCCTAGGTGTCATCCTAATCTCAAATTTATATACCCTCAAGTGATGGAACCATGGCACCTAGGGATGACCAAGAAAAATATCCTTTTATTGATTTTGAGAACATTCCTAGATACCCACATGAGTTTTCTATTTGGGGATACCATCCAATGTTCGAGGGTTATGTCATTATTCATATCATAGATTTCCTTGAGTACCTATGGTACATAGAACCACATCCTGAGGACATACGAATAAAATTATTTATGCATTTCTTGCCCTCGGAAGTAAAAAATTGGGTCAAGGATTATTGCAAACCAAAGGGAATATCTTCACTCATAGATCTCATTAGTATATTTATTGAGTATTATTCCCAAAACATCATACATATTAAGATGTTCTCCAAAATCTCACAGTAGTCCTTGAAGAGGTAGGATTCACCATTGATATTGTAGAATATCTCAGGAAGGTGTATCTTTCTCAAAACTAAGAACCCAAGGAAGATATTTGCGAAGAGTCTCTTGATCAAGACAAAGTGTTGGTGTTTTCTCGTCTATTTGATGAATTCATCTAATATTCCATTCCTCCTATACAAGAAGAAGAGAATGCAATGATTTATTTTCCTTTCCAAATTTTTGATGATGCTTTATTTCATGATTTTGAAAATGAATAAGGTTAGAGGAACCCTTGGTTGCACTAGGCTCTTCATGTTATAATGAAAATGATGATGTGGTTGATAACATTTATGATTTTGTACATGTTGGGAGACATTTAAATGGGATTTGATTGGTCATGATGATGATCCCATTTATGATATTGAAGGTCGTAGTCAATTGTTTCCTTTACAACAACCATATGTGATTGCTACTGACTCAGAAGCTTGGCATTGTGAAGATGACATGATTACATATTTTTCCCAACCACCCTAGGATGACCTATTGCACCATGTTCATGATGATTTCATACCATACCATGGGAGGTTTAATACATGTTATTTTTATCACTTGGATTTATTCTATGAAGAGAAATTTCAACCAACATTGTACTCTAATTTAGATGAGGGTAAGGACATGGTTTTCCTAGAGTAGGATTTTTGTTATGAGAGTTTCCAACCTCCTCTTCTTTCAACTAGATATTATTCTATAGATATGGTTGGGGTTCTTCTCATGATATTCACTTTCCTGCAAGATATAGTTACTTTCAACCTATGGTGTTTTCTAAGAATTCTCAACAACTGACCTTGGGTTAGGAGAAACAAAAATTCTCTAGGCATGGTTTGATCCCTTACCCTTCTCCTTGGACAACCTTAGAGTTTTCCTTAGGTTCTTTCTCAATATTCGAGCGTTGGATTAGTATTTGAGGATGTTGATCTTCCTTTTCCTAATTCTTTTGGTATTTCCTTGGGATGGATAGGGAAAGGTTGTGGTGATACCTCTTTGCATGTTTTTATCCCTCCCTCCCGCCTCCATGAGTTATATTTTATGATTATGTATGATATTATTACTTCTATAACTCATGCTCTTTTTGTGCTTGATTTATCTTTATTCTGGATTATGATGAAGCACAAGGGTATATGTTATGATACATTGTTAGGATGGTTTTATTAGTTATATGATTTTACCTAGAATTCCTACTAACATAGATTAGAGTAGGTAGGGTAGGAATTTGCATCCTTCATTTCATTGTATATATGTTTTGTCTTGCATGTCATGCTAGTATAGTTCGCATTTTCTTGGATTTGCATAAATATTTATGATTTACATTATTATATTTCATGCATCCTTACATCTGCTTATGTTATACATATGATTTTCATACTCATATTAATATGTTAGAATAAAAATGAACAAGGGGTGAGTTACACCACCCCTCGAGATCACAACAATTTTCTTGATTTTTGCAGGAACATGCCATACCAGAAGATAGTGAGGTTCTCATGCACTCTACGATAAGCACATGTCCCCATGTAGGACCTAGATGTTACCTCCCTAGGATAGGGGTAACTAAGGAGATTATGTCTCGAGGCCCATAGGTAGAAAACATGAAGCATTGAGAGTTTGATGCCTAGCATAACCCACAAAGCCCCTCTACTTTATCACAAAGCGACAAACACTACACTGGCATGGCTCCAAGAAGACAACATGTCTTTATTCATTATCTAACAAGTATATTCTTGTGGTAAGTGTCATTTTAGTATTTGAAACATTTGAACATGTTGCAAAGAATCATTTCTTTATTATGGAACGTTTTCTTGGAAATTATACCTTTTTCTTAGCTTCACCTTGATGGGTGGCACGGTTCCTAGTAAGTAGGTCACCCTTTGGAAAAGGTTGCTACTGGGGGGTTCCTTGAAGGGTCATCTTACCATTTCCATTCATGCTTACCACTTTTCACACTTCTTCCCCTATGTTTCCTCATGTTTTGGGTTTTCGGGTTCATTGAACCCAAGAAGGGATTGTACCTCATTTCATGGGAAGAAGGGGATAAAGGCCCAAAGGTTTTATAGCTAGAACAATCATTATCCTTCCATATGCTCACTCAAAGTTCTTAAGATAAATGAAACGCTTCTTAAAAATTAAGGACCTTCTAAACACATAATCAATAAATGTCTCTCTTGTTGGGGAAATGCATTTTGCGACATCTCTTACTTTCCATTGCATATGGAACTCTGTGTGTTTCTAAATTCAAGTGGAATTTTGGTACTCCTTACTTTCCATTACACATAGTACTCATTTTTTTGGACCACAATAAATTAATGGCAATAAAATGGCTTGGAAAAATGTTGCATCACAAACGAAGGGAAACACACCCTCCACGAAGGCACCATAAATGAGACAATATGAACCCTTGTATGTAAAGAACCCCATGACAAAAGGTATTTCCCAAATCCACCTCATAATAATTATATGACCTATATAGGATCCCCTTGTGGATTTGCTTACCCAGTAGGTCATCATGACACCCCTCCCATACCTAAATTAGGAAAACTTATACGGTCTTTGAGAATTTGTTTAATTTGAAAAGGAGGGTTTTATGCACATGTTTGGGTGGTTCTTGTATTAAATGTGGATTACTTGGCATGATACTTGTGACTTGTGGACACTTGGAGTGTGTACTTTTTTGTCTTTGCAAGACCTTTCCCATAGGATGGAAGCTCAACCCTACATGAAGGGAACCATTGATGATGAGAGTTGCAAATGGAATATGAAGGACGTTGCCTTTGGAGGCACCTTAGTGTCACAAAAGGATGATATTGTAAAGTCCTCCACTTTAACATTTTCCTTTGGATTCCTAGACGTCACCCTTCTATCACATGAGGTCACTTAGGGGCTAGGGTTTGATGGTTCACATGGTGATTTGATGGGAGGAGGAATTTCACATGGAACTTGGCACATGAGAGAGTGACACTTGGAATTTGGAGGCCCAAATATACCATATTAGAGATTTTCATTACCTCTTCTATCCCAATGACGCAGGAGCATCTCAAGCGAGCCAGTGCGGAGTCCAAAGACAGATGGAAAAGCGCCCAGCGTAAATTTTGAAATTGTCTTGAAGTAAATGCTCTAACCTTAAATGAAATAATTAAGAAGGATCGCACTTGTATAATGTAATCGAACCTTGAGCGATTTGCTCTCGTCCTTAGTAGGTAGAATGCATTTATGGTAGTTAATGTAAGTAGATAGAATTCAATTCTAGATTAGACAGTTTTAGAGCGCAAGAGGCAAACAGGATATAGACACCCTCATTGTGTATTGTAACATTATCAGAGAGAGCATAGAGGAGAAGCAGAGAGTTGTGTGAAGACATCCATGTACAGAGATTTGAATTAATAGAGAAATCTTTGATTCAAATTCATGGCATCGTGTTTGTTCTCTGTGTATGTATATTGAATGTTATGCTCATGGTTATTTTACTCTTTATACTGTACATTTTCTTTTATGCTATGCATGAATGATTTCTTGTGGAATGTTTGAAATCTGAGAGAGGGAGAGTAAGGGAAATAAGTTTCAATTGTTTCTCTATTTGAGACAGAATTCGTGCAAGGAGTGCAGTTGAATTGTCCGTAAGGAGTGCCTTGACAAAGAGTTCAGAGATTTGTCTCTGAAAGATCAGGAGAGATAGTTTTTATTCTCATTTCCACAGAAGTGCAGTTAGTCATAGGATATGTGCAAGGAGTGCGCAGGCCAAGTGAAGCCTCAGGGGTGCGAACCTGAGCGAAGTATTGAGGGACTGTTGCTGCAGGTGTGTGCGAAGTCGAAGAAGTTCAACACTTGAAAGTGTTTGAAGGTTGCCGCAAGGAGTGCGAGCAGGAATTTTCTGAAGGATCCAAAGTCATGGAAAGTTGAGAAGGATTTGGACCTTTGAAGGAGTCGAAGGAAGGCAGAGGCCAAGTACCTGGAAAAATTGGAGGAAAGTGTAGTAACGAGGGACCGCAGGAGGACGAGTTTCGCGGAGAGGGACACCTCGTTCAATTTGTGCAGAGGTTCTCAGAGGGAACGGACAGTCGGAATTCTCTGGGGAGAATCCATGAAGTCTCGTGAGCCATCAGATCTCCCAAAAGAGAAAGGGAGTTACCACAAGTACTCCTAAAGGTTCTAAAGCTCACGAGGAGTAGGACCGTAGATCCAAGCCACAAGGGTCATCGGATTTGCAAGCGGATTCCTATTTCAGGATTTTGTGGGTGGAAGTCCCGTAACTTTGCAACGGGAATCACGATATCACGAAACACGAAGTCCCGAAAGATAAAAGGATGGTGTGGGGCCAGAGGAGTCGGCGAGGTGGACAAGTGGCACACTATCGAAGTAGAAGTCAATTCTGTTGACCGTTTCGGAGTTTCATGGAGTGAAGTTCTGAATCTATTGCATTAGGATTCGTGATATTTCGAAGTCCGAAGTCCCGATAGAAGTAAAGGGGTGTTGAAAATTCAACCTTGTGAGCGCATCGAAATTTCAGAAAATCGGGTTTCAAGAATCGCGGGAACAAGTTGCTTGACATCGCGACCGCCGAAATCGCGATAAGGAAAATCCTGAAAAGGAAGGAGGAAGGGTCAGTGTTGACTGTTTTCGGGGTTCAGATATTGGAGACATTGCGCTTGAACAACAGATTCACGAAAGTGCGAAGTCCCACCTCCCGAGGTATAAAGGGGGAATTTCTCAAAGTTAGTTGTGGGTGCAGATTTCCTGAAAGGGAAATAGAAGAGCCATTTCTGAAAGCTCTTCGGGCCAAGGAGAGAAGAACGATCATGTTGACATGGACCTTCCGACCTGCGGGTTGAGGAGGTGTGTGCGTCAGCATCACCCAACATCACCCTCTTAGGGAATGGCATCACCCTTCTAGGGTTGCATTTAATGTAAGTTTTGTATTTTGAACTTATGTAAAGACAATTTAAGGGGTCGACCCCTATTGTAGAGACATGAATTTTCATTGGAGTCTCTTGGATGGCTAGGGATTCCATATAAATATGGAAATCCAAGATTAATTTTATCACCGCATTCTTCTCACATATGTGAGAGACTACTTCTGAATTTTTTTCTATTTAAGGGTTATTGGCTCTTTTCTCTAGTGCGTTGTCTCTTGGAGGTCAAGTTTGGATGCTCTTTTTCTGATTTTTGGATGGTATTGCTGCAATTAGGGTTTATTCTTGTCATATCTTGGTGAAGTAAGTAAATTTAGGTAATTTCATTTCTTGTTATTGAATGTTTTATGGTAAATTTTACATGTTCATATTGAAGATCTTGCTTGGTAAAACCCTAAGAGAGGAGCATAAGTGCTTCCTCCTTTCACAAGGTTAATTTCATCCATAAATTTGTGAAGGAAATCCTACCTAGGGTTAGACTCCTAAAGCCTTAAAGTGCTATCAAATTACTAGTTTGATTCTAGACTCTTGATTGTGACTTAGTTGAAATACCTAAGAAGGGAGAAAAGGTTGCTAGAGCCCAAAAGTGTTTTCACTCTAGCAATCATTCTCCTCAAAGTTTGAACCCTAAGGCCCTAATGTGATAGAACCTTAGAGTTCAATCCCTACCTCTTATCCTTTACTTTCTCCATCTACCAAATATATTGCATTGTTGTTATCAAGACTCCATAACCCCAAGGAACTAATCATTAAATAACTCTTGTGGTGAAAGTGATAAAAAAAACTATTTATTCTCAATCTCTCAATCTATCTACTAACTTGAGCTAATTTGATTGAAAAAAAAAATGTTGAAATTTTTTACTACAACCATCTAAATACTCTATTATTTGTTCCCTACATTGATCTAAAGGTGGCCTAAACTTACCAAAAACTGCATATAACAATTGTGTCTTAATCTACTAAGTTTATGATGAATTTCTATTGTCAATTGTTGCATTTCTTAGGTATATATATTGTTGTTGTTACAAACTTATAATTGCATCATTGTTATTGTACTACTACTTACTGCTGCAATTTCATAACATCCACAACAATTTTTTTGTCTAGTGTCTTGAAGATACATTTATTGTATGTTTATACTTTTAAATCACATCACATGTGCTATAAATTGTTCTTGTTCTAGGAAGGTACTCATACGAGCTTCATACTTCTTTTTCCTTTGACCTAGACTTTGACTTAGATGATCAAGAGAGCGGGAAGTAGGCTTGGATAACAAACTTGTTACTTTGATCCCTTGAGGTCACTGGGGAAGCCTCCCCTGTGGTGGACCTCCTCCATCACCAAAATGAGGGGATTTCTTACTAAGGTGATAGTGGTAGGATTTCATGTAATTACATAAGGTTTAGGCTACTTGTCGTGGGATTTGCACAAGTACAAATCATGTGATAACTGGTACCACTATAATACTTCTCCCAAGTACCAACTTTAGGGGAGATACAAGATCAAAATTTTAAAGTACCTACATAGGATTTATACATCACATCATAGGCTTGACATAGATACAATGTGTGATTCACATTTCCATATGGTCACTACTTTTATTGAACACAACTCATAAATTTTACCTTGTTTTTCCATCACCATCTAATGTCTACTGATTCCATAAGAACTATCACCATCATCCTTTGAAATAAACTCTAAAAAACATCTGCTACATCTAGAACAACATCTCTATCCGTCCTATTGAAACTCATCATTCCACCTTATCACTAACTCTACAATTTGACACTAGGCTTCCCTAGCAGAAAAATGCAACTTCATTATCTATTTCACTACCACAATAACCAACCAATGGCTATTCATTGTAGCAAATTGCTTCTATCTCTAAACCAAAGTGTTGATGCTCCTCCATTTACTTATATGACTTTCGTTTCAATCAACATACCAGCTAGGAACCAATCATACCTTTGGGCTCAACACTATTAAAACACATAATAACTAGAAACCTATTGTACTCCAAGGACTAACATCAATATGATTATAAAGATTGAGAAACTGGTCATTCTATGGACATATTTCCATCTACCAAGACACCTAGATACCCAACTATGCTCCTCACTAGTTCTCTAGGAAAATAGTCTAGATATGGGATGTATCCTAGTTAATCTTACATTATTTATACACCTACAAATGAGGACTTATAGTGCAACATTCATCAAACAACCTTTAGTGGGAACAAAATAAGTAGCTAAATTTTCGTTCTAGCTATGAGACACATCATTACATAGATTGGAGAATTACTTTTACATTCCAAAGTTACCATATATAGCTACAAAACATCAACAAGAGATAATGATTCATATGACAGGAATACCTTCTTCTTCCTCTACAATTATGCACACACTTGATGTCTTTGTCTAGATCTTCAATATATTGGTTTAGTATTTTTCTTGGATCTCCATGCTTCATTTTTCATCTATTAGATTCGTGAATTCTAACAAAATAACTTCACTCTCATATTGGTTTTGTGAGACTCAACATGTATCTTAACTTTAATAAATCCAAGAAACTTCCACCAAATCCATCACAATTTACACCATCATGTAAAACAACAACAGATCCAATGCTCCAACCATGATGTCACTATGTATATCAACTTGGTCTACATGTCTTTAAACTTTGTAGTGGTTGTTCCATATGTAGATATTCCACCAAATCCAGGATGTAACAATCTTCATCAAAGTTCATGACTTTCCTGACAAAGAGCACAACAATGGGAAAAAAATGTGTAGAAAAATCCCAAGTTCGCTCACATTGTTCACACCACTCATCATCATAATTTCTTTGCAATGTCCACACAACCTTTCAACATTGCTCTCATATTGCAAGCATGGAGCAGTGCTCCTAATAAATAGACTTCAAGGTCGTTGTTCCAAAATTCATTGTTCCTGCCAAGGTAAGCGATAAGGATTGAATTCCAATGAGATCAAGACACAAGCAACCCCATAACATTTCCATGCTCAATCTAAAGGCCTTCCACAATCCATCCCTGGGCTTCTCTCTATTCAGCGATAACTCATCCTTAAGTGGTTTCCTCCTACTAACATTGCTTTCCCATCTTACAAAATCAATGTAAGAGAATGAGAGGCACTATAAATGAACCATACCATGGTTCTATTGGGAACTATCCCTTATCCTGGCCTTCATGCTGGTCAAATTCTCTATTCAACAGTCATATGAGCCTCTAATGCTCGATTTCTCTACACAATTACAGTCCGAGGATCTAGCTATAACATGAGCTCGTATAGGTACATGCATAGGAAGTAAGAACTCATTGACCCAATTGCAATTCAACTTTTTTCCAGTGCACAAGAAGACGATATGGGGAATCAATCATCCTCTCATCCATCCTTTACAGGTTAATGGGCATTCGATGGAATCGTGGTTTCTGTGACAATGAAACATGTGGACCGCATCACATAACTAATCATAGTTTGCACATTTCTCCAAGCATATCCATGTGTTCTCAACCAATAGATTCACACCATTCAAGCAACAAAACTTCTCAAAAGACACATATATGATAGATCACATTAGATACACACTCAACATTTTCTTCATGACGATGGGAACTAACACCAAATGTACATTCTTTTGACTTTTGTTTGCTCCAAACAGCTTCTCACCAACATTACTAGCGTCATGTTCCTTGAGGAAAGCCATATCTTGGCATAAGATCCAATTTAATGATAGGTCAAACCATCCTCATTACGAGCAATGGTCAATCGATCCAAAAGAAGAAAAAAAAAAAAAAATCATCTAAACTTCCATCGATTACACATGTGTGAGTACCTTATTCAGAGATATCACCGAGGTTCTCATTGCCCACACAACAGTAGCAATAATCCAGCTGCAATAGATCACAAATGTCCCCGTTTTTATATGTACACTCTCACATAGTCCATAGTTATGAACAACCTATATATGCCTCTAAGAATTGATGGGGCACTGATAGATAACACAGATCGAACACAACATTTCTAACAGCAATCACTCCAGCACAGAAATCACCTGCTTAACACGACACCTAATCCATATTTTCTTTATGTAGCAAATGTGCACTTTAATGGATCACACTCCAAGCTCATTTTTTATTTTTATTTTAAACAATGATATTTAATCAGCACCAACCAACAACACTAACATCTCGCTCATCAGAGACAACTACGATCTTTAGTAGGTCATTTAGCACGCTTGTCCAACCTCTACTTACATGTGTACACCAAATTGATGGAAAACTCATGTGTACACCAAATTGATGGAAAATAGTGGCTCACGCAATGCTAAGGACACATCATAGTAATCGTTTAAGAAACAAGTTACTCTCACTTACACTAATCTATTCTTACAATAGATGTGCTACTCATCGGATTTCATTTCTATGTGCCTTCTTATTAGGGATTTAAGCCTCGTCTCATTGTGATACTATGTAGAGAAATGGGAGAGTAGACATTGTTTACACACACCAAAAATTTGTTGAGTAATCTATTAATAAATAATTGTACACTTATAAATACATCATGTTATGTCTCAAGGTAGGCACACTATGAAATGGTTGAAATATATTAACCAAACACCAAAATAGGAGCTAACTAGCTGGAGAGAATCTCTCATATCCAACTAGATCTAACAACCTCATAAACCATAGAAAGATACTTCTCATTTAGAGACAAACTCTACCTCACAATGACCAAAATAATAACAAATGAAAACTTTTAGTATGATCACACATACGACAAGTAAGATTTTCTCATTCCAACAAAATTGAGGGGTAACAAGACCCAATTTGGTGTCATGGATGGTAACAAGCATCATTATTGCACTAAGACTTACTTTCAAGGGGAGATGTGTAATTCTTTCCATGCTCAACATAAAGATAGAGTTTACCTTAAAAGAATATATTTCAATGTTACCATCAATAAAATATTTCAATGTTCACTTTAAATAAATAAAAAATCTATATCAACTTTATATGATAATGATGATCCAAACCAAAATTGGTTAAAAATTATTAAAATAAGAAAATAATTCATATGTTTTCCAAAACATTGATTTAGGAAAAACTTTAAGAAAATAATTCATACATGCATTGTTAAAATAAGAATAAACTCTTATGAGCACTAGATTGAAATAGGGTATTGCTTATTGAAAATTCTAAAAGCTATGTATGTATGTAAGTAATTAAAAGTAAACTGGTGTAGATCCATCTTAAACTTGGATCTATAAAACATTAAGAAGGACCAAATTTGTTAAGTGTAATTCTTTTTATCATCTATTCTATGTATGTATTAATTCTTTCTTATTAAATGATAATAAAAAAATACACCTTAAAAAATATAATCTCTATACTTAATATAAATAAAATTAATATATTTTTAAATATTGTTAAAAAGATAACACAAGTTCTTAGAAATTCAATTTAAAAAATATATAGAAAGTCAAATTTTCAACACTACATTTCAATGATATATAATATTTAATATATTCAACTTCATAAATTCTAAATACCATGTGTATAAACAAAAGAAAATGATTTAATCATAATTAAACTATTTTAGAATAAAAAGTTTTAAAATAATATCCTTAAAATATAATTTATCACAATAATATTCTTTAAAATATATAAATAATTTATTAAAATATTACAATTAATTATAATTGAACCAACATTCCCACATTAACTTAATGTTTTAAGTAACCTTATAAAATTTTATAACACTTTAGGAAACTTATAATAAATAATAAAATCCAATTATCTTAATAAAAGATTAAAAAACTTTTTTAGTTAAACTTTTCACACTTTTTAAAATTGAATAACCTTATAAAATTTTATAACACTTTAGGAAACTTATAATAAATAATAAAATCCAATTATCTTAATAAAAGATTAAAAAACTTTTTTAGTTAAACTTTTCACACTTTTTAAAATTGATCTTGTTATTGGATTTTCCTAACTTACATGTATCTCAACTTTCATTCTATTCAACCTCTTTCATTAATTCAAAATATGTGGGAAAAGAATAAATATTTTGATCAAAATATTGATTAGAATAAGAAAATTTACCTCCATATTTTAAATGGCCCATTTTATAAGTTGGAGCATTGCTCAACATGCTGAGCTTTGAAATGTATAGGAAGTTAGGTTATGAAGCTCAATTGAAACTTGACCCAAAAAGAATGGAACTGAACTTCCACGTGGACATGAATTAACTTAGTAATTTTGAAGAATCCAAATAAGCATTACGTTGAGTTAGGGAAATACTTGGCTATATAATCAACAATTAAAGGGTCACTCTAAAAGTTGATATAACATTCCACTAGATTATTGGATTATCTAGTTGGATGAGAATTCTCTTTTGCTTTGATGTCATAACCCAGTGGAATTTGGACTCAACATTATCCATTACATGACTTTATCTATCCTGTAAAATATTGTAAATCCCTGTAAAATATTGTTTTGATGATTCTATTTATTTTTGTAAAATATTGCTTTGTTTTTGTTTTTATTAATATTAATTATTTTTTTTATAAAATATTGCTTTAATTTTATTGATATTAATTATTTTTTTAAATAAAAATTTGAAATTACCTTTTAACATTTAGAACATAGTATTATCGATCTTATATTGCCAAAGTGAAAACCAAACCAAGTTAAAAAATCATAGTCTTCATCAGAGAGACAAAAAGTGTAAAGGTTCAGCCTATTACAAAAGACCAAGCATACTATAAGCAAAAACTAAAACATCCACCAAAAAGAAAAACCTGGAGCCCAGCAGTCGAGAATTACGGGACTGGACGAGGATGTTTGTCTTTGAAAGAGCTGTCCACATGACCAGACTGAAGGGGAATTGGCCAGTGGAGTTGGGACGCACCATGCACTGCTCTAATAAGGAGGTATACATCTAACAAATCTTAAAATCATGGTAATGTAATAAATCAGAAAAAATTATTGAAGAATTTCAACATCATTTTAGTGTTAATAAATCAGAAAACATTATTCATTTATAGAAAAATTGATGTTTTTTAATTAAATATTTTTAAAGGTTTTTAAAACGTTTTTGGAATTAATAAATTCTTCTTTATTACTATAGAATATAAAATTTTGGAGTTGTTTAACTATTTTATGTTTTTGTTATTTTCATCAATCTATAAGAAATCACAATTTTTTGTTATTTAAATTGCATTTCTAAATCTAGAAATAGATTTAGCTTGTTGAAAAACTCCAAGAACATTTGTATTATACAGAATTAACTACTCAAATCTACAAGTACAACCATTTTTGACAGAATTGCCCCAAAAAAAGAAAACTTAAAAAGTTTAGAGTAAAACAATTAATAAAAAAATTATTAATAATTTGTTTTTGCAACTATGATGATGATGATTAACATCCACTAAGACCTAATTGGTCTATCTGACCTTAAGAGGGTAAGTGATTACTTGTGATTCTTTAGAATTTTGTTTCTGTGCTCGAAAAGCATTAAGAGAAGCTTTCCAAGATCACCATACTTTTGTTGAGTTAAGAG
>SNQJ01S0040541.1:38120-49238 GCA_010110895.2 Picea sitchensis | reverse complement strand
TTAATGGATCACACTCCAAGATCATTTTATATTTTTATTTTAAACAATGATATTTAATCAGCACCAACCAACAACACTAACATCTCGCTCATCACAGACAACTACGATCTTTAGTATAGGTGTTATTTAGCACGCTTGTCCCACCTCTACTTACATGGGTACACCAAATTGATGGAAAACTCATGTGTACACCAAATTGATGGAAAATAGTGGCTCACGCAATGCTAAGGACACATCATAGTAATCATTTAAGAAACACGTTACTCTCACCTATACTAATCTATTCTTACAATAGATGTGTTACTCATAGGATTTCATTTTTCTATTTTTCTATGCCTTCTTACTAGGGATTCAAGTCTCATCCCATTGTGATACCATGTAGATAAATGGGAGAGTAGACATTGTTTACATACACCAAAAATTTGTTGAGTGATCTATTAATAAATAATTGTACACTTATAAATACATCAAGTTATGCCTCAAGGTAGGTACACTATGAAATGGTTGAAATATATCAACCAAACACTAAAATAGGAGCTAACTAACTGGAGAGAATCTCTCATATCCAACTAGATCTAACAACCTCATAAACCATAGAAAGATACTTCTCATTTAGAGACAAACTCTACCTCACAATGACCAAAATAATAACAAATGACAACTTTTAATATGATCACACATACGACAAGTAAGATTTACTCATTCCAACAAAATTGAGGGGTAACAAGACCCAATTTAGTGTCATAGATGGTAACAAGCATCATTATTGCACTAAGACTTACTTTCAAGGGAAGATGTGTAATTCTTTCCATGCTCAACATAGAGTTAGAGTTTACCTCTGGGATTTAAAAAAAAAAATATTTCAATGTTGCCATCAATAAAATATTTGAATGTTCACTTTAAATAAAAAAAAATCTATATCAAATTTATATGATAATGATGATACAAACCAAAATTGGTTAGAAATTATTAAAATAAGAAAATAATTCATATGTTTTCCAAAACATTGATTTAGGAAAAACTTTAAGAAAATAATTCATACACATTGTTAAAATAAGAATAAATTCTTATGAGCACTAGATTGAAATAAGGTATTACTTATTGAAAATTCTAAAAACTGTGTGTATGTAAGTAATTAAAAGTAAACTGGTGTAGATCCATCTTAAACTTGGATCTATAAAATATTAAGAAGGACCAAATTTGTTAAGTGTAATTATTTTTATCATTTATTCTATGTATGTATTAATTCTTTCTTATTAAATGATAAAAAAAATACACCTTAAAAAATATAATCTCTATGCTTGATATAAATGAAATTAATATATTGTTAAATATTGTTAAAAAGATAACACAAGTTCTTAGAAGTTCAATTTAAAAAATATATAGAAAGTCAAATTTTCATCACTACATTTTAATGATATATAATATTTAATATATTCAACTTCATAAATTCTAAATACTAAATACCATGTGTATAAACAAAAAAAAATTATTTAATCATATTTAAAATATTTTAGAATAAAAAGTTTTGAATTAATATCCTTAAAATATAATTTAGCACAACAATATCCTTTAAAATATATAAATAATCTATTAAAATATTACAATTAATTATAATTGAACCAACATTCCCACATTAAGTTAAGTTAATGTTTTAAGTAATGTTATAAAATTTTATAACACTTTAGGAACCTTATAATAAATAATAAGATCCAGTTATCTTAATAAAAGATTAAAAACCTTTTTTAGTTAAACTTTCCACACTTTTTAAAATTGATCTTGTTATTGGATTTCCCTAACTTATATGTATCTCAACTTTCATTCAAAATATTCAATCTCTTGCATTAATTCAAAATATGCAAAATATGTGGGAAAAAAATAAATATTTTGATTAAAATATTGATTAGAATAAAAAATTTACCTCCATATTTTAAATGGCCCATTTTATAAGTTGGAGCATCTCCTGCTCAACATGCTGAGCTTTGAAATGTATAGGAAGTTAGGTTATGAAGCTCAATTGAAACTTGACCCAAAAAGAATGGAACTGAACTTCCACGTGGACACGAATTAACTTAGTAATTTTGAATTTTAAATGGCCCATTTTATAAGTTGGAGCATCGCCTGCTCAACATGCTGAGCTTTGAAATGTATAGGAAGTTAGGTTATGATGCTCAATTGAAACTTGACCCAAAAAGAATGGAACTGAACTTCCACGTGGACATGAATTAACCTAGTAATTTTGAAGAATCCAAATAAGCATTACGTTGAGTTAGCCAAATACTTGGCTATATAATTCAACAATTAAAGGGTCACTCTAAAAGTTGATATAACATTCCACTAGATTATTGGATTATCTAGTTGGATGAGAATTCTCTTTTGCTTTGATGTCATAACCCAGTGGAATTTGGACTCAATACTATCCATTAAATGACTTTATCTATTTTGTAAAATGTTGTAAATCCCTGTAAAATATTGTTTTGATGATTCTATCTATTCTTGTAAAATATTGCTTTGTTTTTGTTTTTATTAATATTAAAAAAAATTTTATAAAATATTGCTTTAATTTTATCGATATTAATTATTTTTTTAAATAAAAATTTGAAATTACCTTTTAACATTTAGAACATAGTATTATCGATCTTATATTGCCAAAGTGAAAACCAAACCAAGTTAAAAAATCATAGTCTTGCTCGAGAGAGCCAAAAAGTGTAAAGGTTCAGCCTATTACAAAAGACCAAGCATACTATAAGCAAAAACTAAAATATCCATCAAAAAGAAAAACCTGGAGCCCAGCAGTCGAGAATTACGGGACTGGACGAGGATGTTTGTCTTTGAAAGAGCTGTCCACATGACCAGACTGAAGTGGAATTGGCCAGTGGAGTTGGGACGCACCATGCACTGCTCTAATAAGGAGGTATACATCTAACAAATCTTAAAATCATGGTAATGTAATAAATCAGAAAAAATTATTGAAGAATTTCAGCATCATTTTAGTGTTAATAAATCAGAAAACATTATTCATTTATAGAAAAATTGATGTTTTTAATTAAATATTTTTAAAGGTTTTTAAAATGTTTTTGGAGTTAATAAGTTTTTCTTTATTATTATAGAATATAGAATTTGAGAGTTGTTTAACTATTTTATGTTTTTGTTATTTTCATTAATCTGTAAAAAAACACAATTTTTTGTTGTTTAAATTGTATTTCTGAATTTAGAAATAGATTTAGTTTGTTGAAAAACCCCAAGAGCATCTGTATTATACAGAATTAACTACTCAAATCTACAAGTACAACTATTTTTGACAGAATTGCCAAAAAAATGAAAACTTAAAAAGTTTAGAGTAAAACAAGAAGGTGGGATACTCCACATTCTTGCAACTATAATTTTGTTGTTAATAAACTAGCACAGCCACTCAAAACCGTGGCTGATGAACACCAAAAGGCGTGGACAGAAAATGAAACTCACAGCCAGAAAATGAAACGCACAACCAGAAAATGAGCGTCTACAGCCAACACAGCCAGCTTGTTAAATCCAAAGTTTAATCATTTAAACGTGGCAATCATATAGTGCTACAGTAATTTCTTAATATGATTAGGTAAATATTAAAAGGTAAATAGGTTAATGGATGCATTCAAAATACAAGGAAGTTATGAAGAGGAAATCACATTCATTGATTGATTTGGGAGGACGACTAAGAATATGCCAGCATCTTTAATTGTTAGCCATCAGATTAGAATTTTAAATTAAAAGGTGATTAATTGTGCTCATTATCAATAGATATACGCCTTTTCAACCATAAAAATCATTATCGTAATTTGAGCGAATAAATTCAGTTATGATTAGATTTCGGGACTACAGTACGAAATGAATTTCTTATTGGGATCCCGTGTTTCAGTTTTTCTTAGCTATGTTTTTGTTTCCTGGTTGAATGTTGTTTTATTTGTTGCTCTATTAATTTGATTTGGGATGTTTTTTAAAGCTATGTTTTATTTGCCGGATTCTGCAAATTTACAAGGGATTAGCATGCTGAGAAGTGAATCAGGATTTGTTGTTGGTCACCTTATTGATTCCCTCGGAGCGAGGTCAAGATTTAGGGTTTACTCCACTTACTATGGAAAGTATTAGGAAAGTTTTTGCCAATTATATATATTTCTTAAAAAGATAACATAGATTTATCATAGATGGATCGTCTTAGTTGTTAGGGAGAATAATAGAGATCTTGATTGGTGAGGAGAATAACATAGAAAACATATTTGTTATTCCCATCTTAATAATGAGAAACTTTGCACAAACTTATACATATTTTTAATATCTTAATTTGATAAAGACAATACATTTGGCAATAAACTTGCATATAAAAATCATACCTGCTTTAAAAAAAGGCGTGGAAGATAGAAATCAGGAACTATATACAATTAACAAGAGAATTTAATTCCCAACTTATTACATGATTTTGATATATGCTCCAGCAGAATAACGGGACTTGATATGCACCATCAAGATTGTGTGCCACATTTTTTTTTATTATGGTTGCCGATGCTCCTCCATCGGTATCCCACTAACCGTAAAGACCATCATACAGCATGAAGATAAAACTATTCTTGACTTTCTCTCTGTGAAAGTCCTTTACGAACGAGAAAGGCAGTTAGCAAATCGAAATTGATTTGAGAGTGCACGTAATCCTGCCAATGAAGATTCTTTTCAATCGTTGAAAAGAATTTGTTAGTTAAATCATCCGATCCCAGGTGAGCTCTCACAATATTTTCGAACAGTACCCTGTAATTCTTCTCTACCACACTCGCAGACAATTCATCTTCTATTTCAAGGTCTTGGAAAGGGAATTCCCTCAGGGCATGCACACTCCCCACCGTTTCAAACGATTCCTCCATCTTCACTATGCTCTCCAACTCCTCTGAGTTGGGAGCAAAGAATGGCAGGTTGAATGAGTCCCGTTTCTCTTCCTCTATAACGCGCTGCATGATATGTCTCCCTTCAATATCTAAATTCCATAAACCTTAAAAAACCAAGGAAAAAAACAGTACAGTGCAACAGAATAATTACCTCCTTCACCAGCAATTCAAACGCAGCTTCGAAGTGATTAGAAATGTTGGAAAACATGCGCTGGTCTTTTATGTCTGCCGAACCACGACCCATCAGAGTCACGAACATGCACCCTCCTGGAACGATCTCCTCCGCCCGTGCTCGTAAAAATGCCCCGAAATCTTTGCGAAATTGGGCAAGATAGGCAGCGCCCACTTCATCATTCGATATATAGATGTGCCCTCCGTTCCATGCCGGAGAGCTTCTATCTTGTACGCTACTGGGAATCTATGTCAAATCATAAAAAACACCACGCCTTGTAACTAACCCTATTCACATAAAAATCGTAATACTCTAAGACCAGAAGATATATAAATAATACTTTGAACTTTACAATGTCCTGATTTCTCAGACGTGTAAGTGCAAATGAGCTATCCGACAATTTCATAGATTTTTGGGAAGTGAAAGCCTCTAGAACTACCGACCTCTGAAAGCCAGTGAAGACTAGTAGAAGAGTGACAGAAATGGAAGCTTTTTCGAGGAAAAAGCCGTCTGTGAAACGATCCCGAGACCGCTGCTGCAAAATAAGATCTGGTAGCTGGACGCCCAATGAGGCCAGACGATTTCTCAGCTCCCTCCTGATCTTCACTAGCCCGGTCCGGGCCTTCTCTGTCGTGAAGAGGCAGGGAACGAAGAAGCGAGTTGAAATCGTTTGAAGGGAGATCGGCGAAGTAAACTTGGAATTCTGGCTCGTCGATGGAATGGCGGATGCATATAGTTGTTAGAGCTCTGACGATGGTGTCCGCCACCACAAGTGTGTTGATCCCCGTTGCGCAACCTAAGTCTGCAATGCGAAATACCCCGCCTCCTTTCTTGGCAATGGCAGTAAAGCTGTCCAAGCCCATGTTTTGCGAGATTCCACGCTCCAAGAAAGGCTTCATTGTTTCTATAATTTTCATCTGCATTTCCAAAAAAAATTAAGAAATGGTTGTGTCAAATGGGTTATTTTACAAATCAATACGAAGAGATTTCTCATTAATTCTTTCACTCGGCATAAATTGAAAGTTAAAATGAATCTTCACTGATAAGTAGTACAGGCCTATCTTAACGGATCTGTAAAATGCTTAAAGAGATTTACAAATCGAAAGTTTAAATAGGTCTAAAGAGTTTAAAGAGATTTTAAAAACTTCTTTCGATCAAATCTGAGACAACGCAACGAGACCACCTCAATTCTCTTGGTGCAAACAGTCAATTACCTGAAATGATGAAACGTGAGCATAGCAGGTATCCCCTTCTCCGCTCTTCATGGCAAGCACGTTCTCGAGCGATTTCTCTGTCTCCATTGGACTGGATGGGATGGATTGAAGCTGAAGGTGAACAGTGTTCCAATTTCTCAAGGAATTTTCTTGAAGATGAACCCTAACGAAGGTTTACATCTATAACAGCATGGAGCTTTACATTTATAACAGCACGGGAGATTGTTTCACTCTCAAAGACAATGACAATGCGCATAATTTAGTAATGGGCAACTACAACTCTTCTATCTACTTGTCATCGGGATTCGGGTGAACGGGTATTGGTTATGTAATTGCAACCCAAAAAAGACGCGATGATGGACAGGTTCCACGGGCGATCCATGGAGATGTTATCCTGGATAANAAAAAAAAAAAACCTAAAAAATTAAAGAGAAAAAAAAAACCATAAAATTAAAAATATATATATCTAAAGTAATAGAAAATGAGAAAAAAAAATTATAGCCCCAAAAAACATTGAAAAGGCCTAAAAAAAACCCAAAAAATTCAAAAATATATATAAAAAAACCTCAAATTAAAATACCTAAAATTAAAATTTTGATACAAAATTTAAAAAAAAATTAGCAAAAATAAATTAGAACGCATTAAAATTACAACAAAAAAAATTAAAATTTATATAAAAAACCTTTAAAATTACAATTTAAACTAAAACAAATTCGTTAATATATAAAAATAAAAAAAATCAAATTTATATAAAACATATTTTATGTATATATGTGGGAGATGTGGTAGGTATGATGATATCAGAGGCATTAATCAACCAACTGGATCGAGATGAGGGAAGAGCATATGTGCCTAATGAGGGTTCACAACGCACACCAACTAGTAGTAGTAGTATACAAAGAGAACTCGAGAAGGTGAAGCTTCCCGTGTTTTGGGGTGCCACAGAAGGCTTAGTTGTCGAGGCATGATTGGAGAACATGGAGATGTGCTTCACAATTCGCGATTACACCTCCAACATGAAATCCCACATGGCAGTCTTTCAGCTGAAGGGGAGTGCTCTTCTATGATGGAATACACTCTTACCTCAAATAAACATGGTCGTTGAAGACGTGTCATGGGAGTTGTTCGAGGAACGGTTCCGGGAGAGGTACTTTTCGGACAAATTCATTGAGTGTTAACTTAATGAGTTCAACACCTTACAAAAGGGTATTTGTACAGTGCTGGAGTACAAGGATAGGTTCATGGAGCTACTTAGATATGCTCCAAATCTCAACACGAAGAAGTTAAAGGTCAAAACGTTTATGTTCAACCTTAACTTCAACATTTGTGGGAAGGTGAGGATCCTAATGCCTTTGTAGTTACACGATATAGTTCAGAAGGCCCTCATAGCCGAGGAAGAGATGAACAATGGGGGTCAAGGAAGGAATCCTTCTAGACCGACTAGAAAAACGACATCAAGAGTGCAACAACATCAGACACCAGCTAGACAAACTTTTGGGCATCAAGATACACCTAAAGGACCTATGTTCTTGACACTGCGACGACATACCCTTCAGCAAAGGACTCCTTACAGAGGACCATAGTAGTAGCAGCAATGTCATTCGCAGCATTAACAACATTTTAGGCATGTTCAACAGAAGAGACAACGATCACAAACTGTTAGGCCAACAACTTCTACTTCGGGGACTAGGACCACTAGAACAAACACTGGATGATGGAAATATGGAGAGCCATATTACCAGCGAGATTGTCTAATTAAGAAGGCCAGAGTGCCTAAATCATCAGGACCCACTACAATTCAAGATTTGGGTCATGATGATTCGTACGCTCTGGCATTAGTAGACTATGCTCGAGACGTTAGGTATGAGCATCAGTCCACTATGATCAAGACGTATGAGAGATTAATTAGACTGGTGCATCAATCCACTATACTCGAGATGCCAGGTACAATCGTTAATCAAAATTTTAGTATCTTGATAGATCTAGGTGCTACCGAGAGATTTATTTCTAGTGCAGTGCTAAAGGGAATTAAGGTAAAGGCAATCAAGCAAGACGAGTTTAGATACGTAAAAATGACATCTTGTGCCAAACAAAAAGTTGGAGGAAAGGTTATGGACTGTAGCATTAAATTATGAGATCTTGTAACGAAGGCCAACCTATACATCACGATCTTAGAATCTTATGACATAGTGATATACATGGACTGGTTGGAATCACATGATGTGATACTTAACTATAAGATGAAATGGTTAAGCTTGACAGATGATTTGGGAAAGAGTAGAGTAATTATAGGAAGAAACCAGGGAGTGTCCTTGAGGTTTATTTCTTCCCTAAAATTGCATAAGAGTATGTGCAAAGGATGTAAGATATATGCAATATTAGCACTAAATGAAAAGGGAGAGGTGGAAGGATTATAAAATCTTCCTGTAGTACAAGAGTTTACATACATATTTCCAGAATAGTTTCCAAGTTTACCTCCTGAAAGAGAGTTGGAGTTTACAATAGAATTGAAACCTGGAACTGAACCGATAGAGAGAACGTCTTACCGGATGTCAACACCTGAATTACAGCAGTTGAAAATGCAATTGAAGGAGTTGTTGAATTTGGGACTTATACGTCCAAGCATATCACCTTGGGGTGTGCCAGTGATTTGTTTTAGAAAGAAGGATGGGTCATGGAGGTTTTGTATTGACTACCGTCAATTGAACAATGCTACGATCAAGAACCACTATATGTTTTCAAGGATACTTGATTTGTTTGATCGGATGAAAGGAGAAACAATGTTTTCAAAGATTGAATTAAGATCGAGATATCACCAGTTATGGATAAAGAAGGAAGATATCCCTTAGACTGCGTTTAAGATGAGATTTGAACACTATGAGTTTACAATTTAACATTCGGATTGACGAACGCCAGGGGGTATTCATGAGTTTGATGAATAGGGTGTTCCACGAATACCTAGACAAGTTTTTTCAAGTATTTATTTATGACATACTGATTTATTCTCGGATCAAAGAAGAGCACAACGAACACCTGATATTGGTTCTAAATTGTCTAAGAGAAAACAAATTGTACAGGAAGTTATCAAAATGTTGTTTTCACCAATTGAAAATTCATTACTTGGTACATATCATATCTGGTGAAGGTATCACTGTGGATCTAGCAAAAGTAGAGGCTATTATGAAATGGACAGCACCGACAAACGTACAATAAGTATGTAGCTTTATTGGGTTAGCAGGATATTATTGACGATTCATCGAGGGTTTTTCAAAGATAGCAAATCCAATCACGGAATTGTAGAAGAAAAACAAGAAGTTTGTATGGACTAAGAAATGTACATAAGCATTTCAAAATCTCAAAGAGTTGTTGACGACATTTCCGATACTAAAAGTTCCCAACAGTGTCGATACTAAGGGGGGAGAAGATTACCCCTATCATTGGCTAGGATGTATCGGTGAAGTCCCTGAATTGGCGAAAAAAATAATTAGGAGTAAGTTTCGAGTGGAATTCGTGAGCAACACCATTCCTCGTCAATGTCACTTTATTGGTTACGGTATTCCATTTGAGTATTTGTTGTTAAATTTAGAATATTGAAATTGTTAACTGTGTTGATGATAGAATGATTTTTAATTCCTTTTATACTTATAGAAATGTCGTGTAACCAAGGCGATCTGGAATAAATCTCGTAAGCTGTCTGAGATTTTATATGTTGCCATAGTTGTTAATGTAATGAATTGTAAATCGTTCCATGGTAACGAGAGTGTGGTACATGTTCCCTTTGCACGGTGTGGTTGAAAAAAAAATTGATCTTGGTCTAAATAGAGTAATAAGAAATGTAAGTTATATTTGTAATAGCAAAAACTTCAGGATCAGATTAAACGTCCACTGTTAAATGCTTCATGAGTGGTCGTATTTTTAAAATTTATTGTTCCATGTTCTTTTAAGAAAATGCATTATGCTGCAATATTATTTGGATTGCTTATAGGTGCACCTGTGTCCTTTCTTGTAACATATTTGGATTATTTTATACTTTGTAAAACAAACCCATATTTTTTTATTCTTAGTAAAATAAAACTATAAAAACATTAACACACTCAAAAAAACAAAATGACGGAATTATCAATGCTCGAATTTTTCATCTACAGAATTATCGTACACAATCTATATTTATCACATCCTAGTTTTTAACTCAAAATCTGGTTGTGTTGTGTTAGTTTGGTTTATGGTCACTACCATGGTCAGCGTTCAGCGTTCATTTATGTTATGTTCAAGGGAAGTATTGAGTTTCCTACATTATCCAACTCATTCCCATATATCACCAAGTTAGTTAGATACATTGGTTGCTTGTCCATTCCTTTACCTTGTGTTGGTTTCTAGGATTTATTCAATTATTGTCTCTAGTGAACCTTTTCTTATTGATATTGTAAGGTACCAAATAATCATATGCAGAGTCAGAGCACAAATATTATCGAAGTATTTAGCATAAGGAAATAGAGAAATAGCACAATAACAATATGGACCAAAATATGATGCAATTATTAATTCCAGAAATCATTGTTCAGTTGCCTTTTAACAAGACAACCTTTACAATGTTTTTTACCTCTATATATACTACTTCTATCTTAGACAACCTTTACAATGTTTTTTACCTCTATATATACTACTTCTATCTTCTTGAGAAAATTCTAGAGGAGGAACTTTATAGAGGTGGAACTTTCTAGTAAGTATTCCTACAATAGTTGTGTTCACATTATTACATAGGACTTATTTACTAATGATGGCCTTTATTACATAGAAATACAAATTATATACTTGAGGGGTT
>SNQJ01S0040541.1:22120-38110 GCA_010110895.2 Picea sitchensis | reverse complement strand
TTATGCTAAATACTTCGATAATATTTGTGCTCTGACTCTGCATATGATTATTTGGTACCTTACAATATCAATAAGAAAAGGTTCACTAGAGACAATAATTGAATAAATCCTAGAAACCAACACAAGGTAAAGGAATGGACAAGAAACCAATGTATCTAACTAACATGGTGATATATGGGAATGAGTTGGATAATGTAGGAAACTCAAGACTTCCCTTGAACATAACATAAATGAACGCTGACCATGGTAGTGACCATAAACCAAACTAACACAACACAACCAGATTTTGAGTTAAAAACTAGGATGTGATAAATATAGATTGTGTACTGGAGACCATGTATATTGTGTACTGTGTACCATGTAGATGGAAGCAAACTTGGGACACGAGGAGGCTCATGGATCAAGATGACAAGTCAAATATATGGTAAGTGGAAATTTTAGGAACCACAATAATGAAGTCGATTGTATGGAAGGAGTGGGATGCAATGGAAAGTTAAATTTTGTATAAAGGGATAGACATGGGTGACACAATACAAATTATCCAAACAATGGTGAAAAGGATTACTACCAAGGAAATAGATAATTCTGTAGATGAAAAATTCGAGCATTGATAATTCCATCATTTTGTTTTTTTGAGTGTGTTGTTAATGTTTTTATAGTTTTATTTTACTAAGAATAAAAAAATATGGGTTTGTTTTACAAAGTATAAAATAATCCAAATATGTTACAAGAAAGGACACAGGTGCATCTATAAGAAATCCAAATAATATTGTAGCATAATGCATTTTCTTAAAAGAACATGGAACAATAAATTTTAAAAATACGGCCACTCGTGAAGCATTTAACAGTGGACATTTAATCCGATCCTGAAGTTTTTGCTATTACAAATATAACTTACATTTATTATTACTCTATTTAGACCAAGATACAAATTTTGTTCAACCACACCGTGCAAAGGGAACATGTACCACACTCTCGTTGCCATGGAATGATTTACAATTCATTACATTAACAACTATGGCAACATATAAAATCTCAGACAACTTACAAGATTTATTCCAGATCGCCTTGGTTACACGACATTTCTATAAGTATAAAAGGAATTAAAAATCATTCTATCATCAACACAGTTAACAATTTCAATATTCTAAATTTAACAAAAAATACTCAAATGGAATACCGTAACCAATAAAGTGACATTGACGAGGAATGGTGTTGCTCACGAATTCCACTCGAAACTTACTCCTAATTCTTTTTCTCGCCAATTCAGGGACTTCACCGATACCTCCTAGCCAATGATAGGGGTACTCTTCTCCCCCCTTAGTATCGACACTGTCGGGAACCTTTAGTATCGGAACTGTCGTCAACAACTCTTTGAGATTTTGAAATGCTTCTGTGCATTTCTTAGTCCATACAAACTTCTTGTTTTTCTTCTACAATTCCATGATTGGATTTGCTATCTTTGAAAAACCCTCGACGAACCGTCAATACTATCCTGCTAACCCCATAAAGCTACGTACTTATTGTATGTTTGTCGGTGCTGTCCATTTCATAATAGCCTCTACTTTTGCTAGATCCACAGTGATACCTTCACCAGATATGATATGTCCCAAGTAATGAATCTTCGATTGGTGAAAACAACATTTTGATAACTTCCTGTACAATTTTGTTTCTCTTAGACAATTTAGAACCAATATCAGGTGTTTGTTGTGCTCTTCTTTGATCCGAGAATAAATCAGTATGTTATAAATAAATACTTGAAAAAACTTGTCTAGGTATTCGTGGAACACCCTATTCATCAAACTCATGAATACCCCCGAGGCGTTCGTCAATCCGAACGTTAAATTGTAAACTCATAGTGTTCGAATCTCATATTAAACGCAGTCTAAGGGATATCTTCCTCCTTTATCCATAACTGGTGATATCTCGATCTTAATTCAATCTTTGAAAACATTGTTTCTCCTTTCATCCGATCAAACAAATCAAGTATCCTTGACAACAGATAGTGGTTCTTGATCGTAGCATTGTTCAATTGATGGTAGTCAATACAAAACCTCCATGACCCATCCTTCTTTCTAAAACAAATCACTGGCACACCCCAAGGTGATATGCTTGGATGTACAAGTCCCAAATCCAACAACTCCTTCAATTGCATTTTCAACTGTTGCAATTCAGGTGTTGACATCTGGTAAGACGTTCTCTCTATCGGTTCAGTTCCAGGTTTCAATTCTATTGTAAACTCCAACTCTCTTTCAGGAGGTAAACCTGGAAACTATTATGGAAATATGTATGTAAACTCTTGTACTACAGGAAGGTTTTATAATCCTTCCACCTCGCCCTTTTCATTTAGTGCTAATATTGCATATATTTTACATCCTTTGCACATACTCTTATGCAATTTTAGGGAAGAAATAAATCTCAAGGACACTCCCTGGTTTCTTCCTATAATTACTCTACTCTTTCCCAAATCATCTGTCAAGCTTAACTGTTTCATCTTACAGTTAAGTATCACATCATGTGATTCCAACCAGTCCATGTATATCACTATATCATAAGATTCTAAGATCGTGATGTATAGGTTGGCCTTCGTTACAAGATCTCCTAATTTAATGCTACAGTCCATAACCTTTCCTCCAACTTTTTGTTTGGCACAAGATGTCATTTTTATGTATCTAAACTCGTCTTGCTTGACTGCCTTTACCTTAATTCCCTTTAGCATTGCACTAGAAATAAATCTCTCGGTAGCACCTAGATCTCTCAAGACACTAAAAGTTTGATTAACAATTGTACCTAGCATCTCAAGTATAGTGGATTGATGCACCAGTCTAATTAATCTCTCATACGTCTTGATCATAGTGGACTGGTGCTCGTACCTAACATCTTGAGCATAGTCTACTAATGCCAGAGCGTACGAATCATCATGACCCAAATCTTGAATTGTAGTGGGTCCTGATGATTTAGGCACTCTGGCCTTCTTAATTAGACAATCTCGCTGGTAATATGGTTCTCCATATTTCCATCATCCAGTGTTTGGTCTAGTGGTCCTAGTCCCCGAAGTAGAAGTTGTTGGCCTAACAGTTTGTGATCGTTGTCTCTTTTGTTGAACATGCCTAAAATGTTGTTGATGCTACGAATGACATTGCTGCTACTACTATGGTCCTCTGTAAGGAGTCCTCTGTTGAAGGGTATGTCGTCGCAGTGTCGAGAACATAGGTCCTTTAGGTGTATTTTGATGCCCAAAAGTTTGTCTGGCTGGTGTCTGATGTTGTTGCACTCTTGATGTCGTTTTTCTAGTCGGTCTAGAAGGATTCCTTCCTTGACCCCCACTGTTCATCTCTTCCTCGGCTATGAGGGCCTTCTGAACTACATCGTGTAACTACAAAGGCATTAGGATCCTCACCTTCCCACAAATGTTGAAGTTAAGGTTGAATATAAACGTTTTGACCTTTAACTTCTTCGTGTTGAGATGTGGAGCATATCTAAGTAGCTCCATGAACCTATCCTTGTACTCCAGCACTGTACAAATACCCTTTTGTAAGGTGTTGAACTCATTAAGTTAACACTCAATGAATTTGTCCAAAAAATACATCTCCCGGAACCATTCCTCGAACAACTCCCATGACACATCTTCAACGACCATGTTTATTTGAGGTAAGAGTGTATTCCATCATAGAAGAGCACTCCCCTTCAGCTGAAAGACTTCCATGTGGAATTTCATGTTGGAGATGTAATTGCGAATTGTGAAGCACATCTCCATGTTCTCCAACCATGCCTCGACAACTAAGCCTTCTGTGGCACCCCAAAACACGGGAAGCTTCACCTTCTCGAGTTCTCTTTGTATACTACTACTACTAGTTGGTGTGCGTTGTGAACCCTCATTAGGCACATATGCTCTTCCCTCATCTCGATCCAGTTGGTTGATTAACGCCTTTGACATCATCATACCTACCACATCTCCCACATATATACATAAAATATGTTTTATATAATTTTTTTTAATGAATTTGTTTTAGTTTAAATTGTAATTTTAAAGGTATTTTATATAAATTTTAATTTTTTTTGTTGTAATTTTAATGCGTTCTAATTTTTTTTTGTTAATTTTTTTTAAATTTGTATTAAAATTTTAATTTTAGGTATTTTAATTTGAGGTTTTTTTATATATATTTTTGAATTTTTTGGGTTTTTTCGGCCTTTTCAATGTTTTTTGGGGCTATAATTTTTTTTACCTTTTTTAATTTTTTTTTTCTCATTTTCTATTACTTTAGATATATATATTTTTAATTTTATGGTTTTTTTTTTCTCTTTAATTTTTTAGGTTTTTCTTCAATGGTATACTACTACTACTAGTTGGTGTGCGTTGTGAACCCTCATTAGGAACATATGTTCTTCCCTCATCTCGATCCAGTTGGTTGATTAACGCCTTTGACATCATCATACCTACCACATTCCCACATATATACATAAAATATGTTTTATATAATTTTTTTAATATAAAAAAAAAAAAAAAAAAAAAAAAAAAAAAATATTTATATAAATTTTAATTTTTTTGTTGTAATTTTAATCATGCTCTAATTTTTTCGTTAATTTTTAAATTTGTATTAAAATTTTAATTTTTAGGTATTTTAATTTGAGGTTTTTATATATATTTTGAATTTTTTTTTTTTTTTTTTTTTTTTTTTTTTTTTTTTTTTTTTTTTTTTTTTTTTTTTTTAATTTTTTTTCTCCATTTCTATTACTTTAGACATATATATTTTTAATTTTATGGTTTTTCTTCTTTAATTTTAGTTTTTCCTTCAAATTTGTTTTTTTAACATAAAATTGTTTTTAAAATGTTTTTATTTTTAGGTTTTTTCAATGGTTTTTTTAACATAAACTTGTTTTTAAAATGTTTTTTTTAAATTTCAATTCTTTTGTTTTCTTATTTTTTAGTTTTAATTGATCCAAAAAGTGAATTATATTTTGCTAACATTTAAAAATAGTGTTATTGTTGGAGTTATTCTCACACACACCTAGGATTTATTTTTCCTGCTATTCCCTTGTTTATTAACATAATTAGTCATTATCCAATAACCTATATTTTATGGGAGAATATTCCACTGAGAACATTCTCTTTCATTGACACTTCAAATTTTTTGACTACTGAGTTGAGTTTAGATGTTTTAATACTTTGTCACCATGCAACATTGGGACTATCACCAACTCACTACTCTTTTGTTCGAGTTGAAATTCAAGATTAGTTGACTAGTTAACTTAACTAACTGGCAAAGCCAATTTCAGAACTACCTAAGACTAGACTAGGTGACAGCTACCTTTTGTAATCAAGCAGGTGTCCGACACTCTAGATCACCACTATGGCTCAATAGTTACTCATGTATCCTATATCTATTGTAAATTATTCACTTTGAGGGGAATACTTGCTAATGAGAATTTTCCATTCTTCTCTTATCTGCTTTCTTTCTCAATTTCTCTCTAAATGTGTGTAGTATTTTCTAGCTAGATCTATTCTGTATAGTTTCAACACATTTATAGCTATTTAATTATAATTATTTTCTATGTATTGAAGTAAAGGGTAAACAATGTATTAAAATGATATTTTCCATTATATTTAAAAAGTATGGAACCACAATTCTAATTGAGGACACATAATTACATGAAAAATATTAATTTAAAATAAATAAATGGTGTACAACATTTTAACATTGGATAGAGCATGGAAATATGATTAAAAACACCACTAAATAAAAAAAAAAATGAAAAAAAGTTTGAAAATAGATGAAAACACATTTGAAAGAAAATAAAAAATAAAAAAAATTGAACAATTTGAAAATAGATGGAAACAAGCATTTAAAACAAAAAGTGGAACCCATGTATCAAAAAATTTCAAATATCTAAAACCAATTAAAAATGGAGGGGGGTGTTAACATAGTACCATTTTTAAAAAATCCAGGTAAAAAGCTTGACCTCCTAAAAACCAGAACACTATAGAGCTGCTAAGTTTGTAACTATGTTGCAATCCATTGTGTCATTTGACCACATAAAAATGTAAGATATTCCATTACTTAACAAAAGTTTCCTTAATTCTTCTAAATTTTGTCATTAGAATTAAGCATAAATGTTTACTAATATAAGGAGTTAAGATAATTACTCAAGCTAAGCTTTATTCTTTAACTCTAACTCCCATTCATAATTATTCATAATTATTAATAACATGATTTCTAAGAAATTTAAAATGAAATACAAATTACTTAAATGTATATATATAAATCTAGATCCAAAAAAATTACAATTAATTATATACCTACACCTTTCTTTGAATCACGATCTTATTAATATCCTCAACTCTTATGTAATAATTCTATATATATATATATATATATATATATATATATATATATATATATATATAACCTTGTCATGACTTTACCCAACGCAAACATAATCTCATCTATTAATACTACTTTTTCTTGCCTCAATAATAATAAATATATGTATGAGATATAATCACTATATATATAAAAGTGAGTTGATAAATATATGTATGAGATATAATCACTATATATATAAAAGTGAGTTGAGACTCATCTAAGGAGAACATATATCTTCGACTACTTAAACATGTGGATCTACAATTACTTTTTGTCAAAAGAAAAACCAAGGGTCATTTAAAATTCCTCATTTTTTTTCCATAATCAACCTAATCTAAAAATCAAATACAACTACAAAAGTAAATGACCAAATCCAATCCATATTAGCTCCGGTCTAAATTAATCACTCATAACATCTTAGATGAGACATTGAATCCTATATAATCTAATAACATTAGTCACGGGCATCTAATTAAATTGTAAACACATTCTAATCATAACTAATAAAATTGTGTAAAAATGTGTCACTTCACCACATTAAAATGCAGTGTATTCCAATAATTAACAAAAGTTTCCCTAATTCTTCTAATTGTTTATTATTATATATATATATATAGTTATATATATATATATATATATATATATATATATATACTCTTTATTAATTATAATATATCCAACTCTACCCAAGGCGAACAAAGTCTCATCTATTAATGCTACTTTTTCTTGCCTTACTAATAATAAATATATGTATGAGATAGAATTACTATATGTATATAAAAGTAAGTTGGACTCATCTAAGGAGAACATATATCCTCGACTACTTAAACATGTGGATCTACAATTAATTTTTTGTCAAAAGAAAAGTCAAGGGTCATTTAATTTTTACCTTAACGCTTATAAAGTGCACTGAAATATTCAATAGTACACAAGGAATAATTAAGAGTATTTTTTGTTCTTTTGTTTAAGTTATCTCCAATAAAATTATCAAGATCTTATTAGAATGATAAGTCTTTACATATGAAGACATTTACTCGAATATTAAGAGAAAAATAATAATAAGAGTTGCATATCCAACCTCGTCGTAAAATCAATGACCTTTCAATGATTAAAGAGATACAGAACTTGATTATTAAATATCTTTTATGTAATTCTAATGATTGAGTGAAAAGAAATCCGACCTGGTAGAGATATACAAATAATTAATTTTTAAATTAAATTAATTATGATTATTCACCCACACACTTGTCATCCTCTTCTCAAGTTGCATAAGTAATTACTATTTTATTTTATTTAAAACTATTTTCCCTCACATTCCCTCAATGTGTTCCTATTTTCTCTCATGGTTGGGTTCCTTTGTTCCCAAATTTTCATTTAATGAGTGTCCCCTAACTAGATCTTAGTTGAGCTGGATTAGGAGTCTATTTCTAGTTAGACTTAGTGGTAGCTTGACTCAAGATACTATTCTATGTACACTTATTCTCTCATGTTTTATTTCTTTTTATTTAAAAAATTTTTATTATTTTCATGCACATATGTATTTTATCCAACCTTTAGATTTTTATTCACTTTTTCCTAGATTTTGATTTTATCTCAATTCTTTTAATTTATTAATATTTTTAATTAGTTCTTAATTAAACTTAGACTTAGACATAGGATTAGACTCTTGTTAGGCTTGTAAGTTTATAATTCACTGACTAATTAATATTTTATTCTAACAAGGTTCTAACCATTTTATTGTTCTCTAGGCCACCTAGATTTATTGTCTCATGTTTTAATTATATCGATTTTCAAGACACACTTCCATGATCCAAGGGCTACTAGGATTTGAATGGTTTTCTAAGTTTGTCCCACCTTTGGAGTCAACACTCCATATGGTCAACCTTTAGAGAGACTAAGGGTTGTCTAAGAATAAGGACTCTTCTTTATGGCTAATTTCTTAGAATTCTTTTCAGAGCAACTATATCAGTCTTCCCTCACATCCTCGTGGACCTCTCAAATTAGGTAATCACTAACCTATAGTTCATGCCATGAGGGAGTGCTAGTAGGTTGTGACAGGACGCCATACACATCTCCCTCAAATGTCTGGCTTTTGTGCATGGCCCCTCTACTACTTATGTGATTCATATTAGAAAACATTGCTGCTTCCACATCCACTGAAAAAAATAGGGTCAATAATCCATTTACATAATCATATTGTCATCATTCATATATGTCACATGTAAAATGAAATAATTTAAAAATATAAATCCACTCCCTAACTCAATCTGGAGTCCAAAGAAGTCCATTGATGCCGTCAAAATCCATAACATGTTATGTGTTCGTCACATTCATGAAAACTCGTCAATTGCATCTGCCAATACATATACATCTAAAATAACAATAAGTCACAACACATCATCATCATCATCATCATATATAACCCATAATCTAAATGTAATCATAATATACCATAACTAGATCACTTTCACGCAAGTGTCCCAAAATAATATGTCAATAAAAGTGTGCTCGTGAGAGTGAGATGTTACACTCACCCACAAAAAATTGCAATGCTCATTTGTTCTTTTACTTTTTATTTTGTCCTTTGTCACCATTGGTAATAGAAATTGGTTGAGATGGTTTCATACCCTTTTTTTGTTAGAGGGTGTTTCCTTTATATGCCTGGTTTTATCTTTCTTTTGGGCCACTAGAGATTTTGTAGATGTACTTGCAATGTTGATCACCTAAGAAGCAAGAATTTTTCTTACTCTCTAATCAGAAAATAAAAAAAACTCAAGAGAGAGGGTTTGTCTATGAATCCCTATATCTTTTCTGGTGGCATAAAAGGTATATACAATCACATAATATGCAACACCAAAATTAATAATAATAACATATATACATAAATCATTCTTCACGTCTATTTTATATTCTTTAAATAAAAATTCTAATTGTTTTGAACTTATATAAATTGTATTCAATGTAAGGGAAATCATTAGGAATTAAAGACAATATTTGATTCTCAAATTAATAGGCTAAAGTCACATTGTTTTTACCAAATATGACTTCTATCTTATCCCAAGATTCATCCAGGTCATCAATTCCTTGAATTTGAAATTGTAAATCAAAAGAGGTAGAAATTTTGATTAATCCATATGCTCTGTCATTTTATTATCCCATTTGAATTTCTTTTCAACATCAATGGGGCCTTTTTATTTTCCTAAGTTAATTCTGTACAATCCTTTACTTCTTAGTACATCCCATATGAGATTTTCATGATAAGTATTTGGTATTAGTACACAAAATATATTTGGAGTAGTCATAAAAAAATATATAGGTAATTTGTATTAATTTTCTAAATGGAAGCTCTAAAAAAAATAGGTTATAAAAAACAACACTGAAAAAAAAATGATTTTGAATGTGAAAGTTATGGCATTAAAAACAACATAATCAATGAACCAAAGTGTCATACTTGGCATGTAGAAGTTAGCCCACATGGTGATTGATGCATAGTGATGTGGTTGAGTAAAAAAATCCCCCTCCTTCTAACTTTTCATGTAAGATCATTTTTACAAGTTAATGCAAAGTAACCCAATTTTTATAGAATACTTGTGAGAATTACTTTACAATGAAGTTACTTTATACAGTTGGGAGAATTACTTTTTATAATGAAGTTACTTTATAAGTTAAAGTTTGATGCCAAAAAAGTAACTTAAAAAAGAATATTAAAGCTACTTTTATAGTGATTCACTTTTATAATTTTAAGTGAAATGCACTTCACACAGTTAGATATAAGTCAAGGTTGGATGAAATTTTTCAAAAAATAACTTAAAAAAAGACACTCAAATTCAAAGCATGATATTAAAAAAAATAACTTTCAAACAAGTAGAGATAGGAATATATATATATATATATATATATATATATATATATATATATATATATATATAAAAAAATTCTGAATGGAAAGAGGAGGAGTTTTTACTCTTTGTCTAGAAGTATGTGCTTACCTCCAAAACCCTTGTTCTTGGCTGCAAAAAAATTGAACATAATCACACATAATAAGGTAATTTTTTTTTTTCCAAATTTCAACAATAATAGGGTTAGATATCATTGAGTTTACTAGAAAATGCAAGTTTTCTCTTCATTTTTGTTTTGTTGAGCTTGCATAAACTGCATAGCAAAGAGCATAAAGAAAAAAATAAAACATGTTTCCCTCTTTTTTTTATTTGTCAAGATCACACATAGCACATATAAAAGAGCATATGCAAATTAGAAAGAATTACAAACCGGTAATAAAAACAAAAAATTGAAATATTAATTATGTAAAAGAAATAAAAAAGAGCATAATCACACTTTATACTTCTGGATCTTACAAAAATGATCATATTTTGGGAAATATAAACCTTTTCAAATGAAGTAAAAAGAGTTTTCCACTGAAAGTAGTGCTCTATATGCAATGAAACAATATAGAAACAATACTCTCTTCCTAGACATGCATATAAATAACATAACTTAGAAATATGGCAACAAAAGCTTGAGATCTTGATCTACAATAGGAGCAGTTATTTAAATGAACTTTGATACCACGTTCTAAAAAATAAGGTATTCCCACACAATATGAAAAATTTAATCAATCTCTCACAAAACAATATCAAATATCATAAAACCAATGATATTACATGGTTAAAACCCTCATAAAGGGAAACAATGCATGACACCAATCAATGTGGCCACTTAAGTTAATGCAAAACAAAAATATTTTATAAGAGAGTTTCTTAGAATCGATCATTAAAAAATGACCCTTCATGCTCTTTAAATAGAAATCATGGACCAATCACTTGTTAATCCATGGATCAATATAGCACTTAAAATTGATGAGAATATGAGTTGCCATCTATGTCTAGAACATATGGTGACTCTCATATTAGATAACTACAAATCCATACTAAAAAAGAAAATTAAACAAACACACTTTTATTTCTAAATGTCTATTTATTCTAACATTTATTTTATTGTTTTGGGAAAAATGTATTTCTTTTTTATAGCTAATAATTATTTTGTCTTCTTCAATTTGAAATTTCTTACCTTTTTTTATTGTTAAGGTATCAAATTTCCATATGTTAGTTGAATTGTTGAGCTTCCATATTTAATAATTGTTAGAAGGAAATGATATATTTTAGCTCCTTATTTAAAAAAAATCATAAATTATGGATGATGATTATGTTTTCTTCTCTTTCTTGACATGGTATGATATGTTCACATAAGTTTGGTTAAAAGTCATTAATAATAATAATAATAATAATAATCATCATCTAATTTTAAGATCACTACCAAAAATCAAATTGGTGTATGAAATCTCTTTGTTTGTGGGACAAGGGACTCCTTTTTAGCAATGATTTGACTTCTATTAAAGTATACACAAGAGTATATACCCTACTCCCTATAAATTTTAAATTATGACCTTTTAGAAAGAAACACATACTCTTAACTCTTAAACATTCTCAATCATGACAGAAAAAAATAAGTTAATTAACTACTCTCAATTTCTGATTCAACTCAATAAAACGATACTTAATTATGTTCTTTCTTCTATTCCATTTTCATGCTTGATTTAATTGTTAGAACTTGTTCTTGGTGATTGTGTTCATTATAGTTATATAAAGCATATGAAGCATCTCTTGAAGATGTGTTAATTTTGTTTATTTATTTCTTCATGAAATCTTTTATACTCATATAGTTAACTCATATAGTTAACTCGTATGATCTTGAATATAAATTAATATAAATAAAGTTTTAAATATAATTATGTGCAAAGTGAACTATCAATAATGAGTATCTTTTCATGTGCATATGAGGAATGATTCATAAGAATGGTTATGAAATAGATTTAATTGTATAGATAAAATAATGGTGTTTATAGTTAACTCGTATGATTTTGAATATAAATTAATATAAATAAAGTTTTAAATATGATTATGTGCAAAGTGAACGATCAATATTGAGTAGTTTTTTTTAATGTACATATGATGAATGATTTATAAGAATGGTTATGAAATAGATTTAATTTTATAGATAAAATAATGGTGTTTATGGAGTGCCTAATATATAAATGGATATGCAATGGAATTAATAGGGACATTGGTTTGTGTTCAACAATTGTATCATTAAAATCTTGCATGTGATATCTATTAATTTTGTTTTTTATTATTATAATTGAATTAAGTTGATTAAAATTTTGTATTGGTTTTTGATTATTATAATTGGATCAGGTTGATTAAAATCTTGTATGTGATATCTATTAATATTTTTTTTATTGTTATAATGAGATCAGGTTGACAGTTGATTTCTATTTTGTGTCATGAGTTAAGATGAAAAATCTATTTTTATCATCTTTTATTTGAAATTTTTTTGAAAAATTTATAAAAAAGAATTAATTTATATGTTGCTAAGATGTGTACGTGTTTTGGTATTTTGGCCTTGAAGTAAACTTAATGGAAATCATGACAGAATGAATAATAACTAAATAAACACTTTGTAAGGTTTGTGGGATTTGTCATCCTTGAATATAGATATTGGATAATAAAATTAGATTTGAAGTAGCCATTTATTCCAAAGTTATAGATATGCTTCTTGGGTGCAACTCTATATAAGTGTTTCCACATACCATGTTGTTGTTATAAACCTTAAGAAAATATAAGTGTGAATTTGTATATTTCACCAACTTTACTAATGCAAATACATGTTTCTTGAATGTAAAATGATTTGATTTTTAGAGAAACATAATACATGTTTTTAGATAGAAACTCTAAAAAATGAATTTTGGAGAGAAGATACTGACACAAGGAATTGTGTTAATTTGTTAGCAACCCAAAATAAAACTTTATATGTGGTTTTTTACAAGAGTTGAATACTCTGTACCATTCTTTAAGACATTCATAAAGTAATCAACTAACCAAATATTCAATGATTAATATAAATAAAAACTATAAATTCATAACTAATTAAAAAATGGGGTTAGGGACAGCCCTATAATGCTAGATGGAGGAAGAATGATTTGTTTATAAGTGAGATGTTTTCACTAGTATTGTGTGAAGAAGACTCCCCTTTTCACGAGGTTTTCACTTATAATCCCTCCCATAAAATTTAGATATGTAATTTCTGATTCAGATTAAACCTCCACACAATTCAATTAATATAACTAAATCTACACCCACCAATATTCAATCATTTCACTGTGACCAAAAAAATATTTCTACCAGCTAGGAGTTCAACTAGCTTAGATCATTTTTTAAGTTTAGAGCTAGAGAAGGGCGAGAGGAACCAAATACACAGCGTGTCAAGATTTTTTCCGAATGCAACCAGGTTTCAATATTATGTATCTCCATTTGCTAAGAGTCGATTTCGATAATAACTCCATCAGTCATTGTTTGTCAAAATCGCGGCGATTCATATATGTGTCTTCTAGAATGCGAACAGCAATTTATCCAGGATAACATCTCCATGGATCGCCCGTGGAACCTGTCCATCATCGCGTCTTTTTTGGGTTGCAATTACATAACCAATACCCGTTCACCCGAATCCCGATGACAAGTAGATAGAAGAGTTGTAGTTGCCCATTACTAAATTATGCGCATTGTCATTGTCTTTGAGAGTGAAACAATCTCCCGTGCTGTTATAAATGTAAAGCTCCATGCTGTTATAGATGTAAACCTTCGTTAGGGTTCATCTTCAAGAAAATTCCTTGAGAAATTGGAACACTGTTCACCTTCAGCTTCAATCCATCCCATCCAGTCCAATGGAGACAGAGAAATCGCTCGAGAACGTGCTTGCCATGAAGAGCGGAGAAGGGGATACCTGCTATGCTCACGTTTCATCATTTCAGGTAATTGACTGTTTGCACCAAGAGAATTGAGGTGGTCTCGTTGCGTTGTCTCAGATTTGATCGAAAGAAGTTTTTAAAATCTCTTTAAACTCTTTAGACCTATTTAAACTTTCGATTTGTAAATCTCTTTAAGCATTTTACAGATCCGTTAAGATAGGCCTGTACTACTTATCAGTGAAGATTCATTTTAACTTTCAATTTATGCCGAGTGAAAGAATTAATGAGAAATCTCTTCGTATTGATTTGTAAAATAACCCATTTGACACAACCATTTCTTAATTTTTTTTGGAAATGCAGATGAAAATTATAGAAACAATGAAGCCTTTCTTGGAGCGTGGAATCTCGCAAAACATGGGCTTGGACAGCTTTACTGCCATTGCCAAGAAAGGAGGCGGGGTATTTCGCATTGCAGACTTAGGTTGCGCAACGGGGATCAACACACTTGTGGTGGCGGACACCATCGTCAGAGCTCTAACAACTATATGCATCCGCCATTCCATCGACGAGCCAGAATTCCAAGTTTACTTCGCCGATCTCCCTTCAAACGATTTCAACTCGCTTCTTCGTTCCCTGCCTCTTCACGACAGAGAAGGCCCGGACCGGGCTAGTGAAGATCAGGAGGGAGCTGAGAAATCGTCTGGCCTCATTGGGCGTCCAGCTACCAGATCTTATTTTGCAGCAGCGGTCTCGGGATCGTTTCACAGACGGCTTTTTCCTCGAAAAAGCTTCCATTTCTGTCACTCTTCTACTAGTCTTCACTGGCTTTCAGAGGTCGGTAGTTCTAGAGGCTTTCACTTCCCAAAAATCTATGAAATTGTCGGATAGCTCATTTGCACTTACACGTCTGAGAAATCAGGACATTGTAAAGTTCAAAGTATTATTTATATATCTTCTGGTCTTAGAGTATTACGATTTTTATGTGAATAGGGTTAGTTACAAGGCGTGGTGTTTTTTATGATTTGACATAGATTCCCAGTAGCGTACAAGATAGAAGCTCTCCGGCATGGAACGGAGGGCACATCTATATATCGAATGATGAAGTGGGCGCTGCCTATCTTGCCCAATTTCGCAAAGATTTCGGGGCATTTTTACGAGCACGGGCGGAGGAGATCGTTCCAGGAGGGTGCATGTTCGTGACTCTGATGGGTCGTGGTTCGGCAGACATAAAAGACCAGCGCATGTTTTCCAACATTTCTAATCACTTCGAAGCTGCGTTTGAATTGCTGGTGAAGGAGGTAATTATTCTGTTGCACTGTACTGTTTTTTTCCTTGGTTTTTTAAGGTTTATGGAATTTAGATATTGAAGGGAGACATATCATGCAGCGCGTTATAGAGGAAGAGAAACGGGACTCATTCAACCTGCCATTCTTTGCTCCCAACTCAGAGGAGTTGGAGAGCATAGTGAAGATGGAGGAATCGTTTGAAACGGTGGGGAGTGTGCATGCCCTGAGGGAATTCCCTTTCCAAGACCTTGAAATAGAAGATGAATTGTCTGCGAGTGTGGTAGAGAAGAATTACAGGGTACTGTTCGAAAATATTGTGAGAGCTCACCTGGGATCGGATGATTTAACTAACAAATTCTTTTCAACGATTGAAAAGAATCTTCATTGGCAGGATTACGTGCACTCTCAAATCAATTTCGATTTGCTAACTGCCTTTCTCGTTCGTAAAGGACTTTCACAGAGAGAAAGTCAAGAATAGTTTTATCTTCATGCTGTATGATGGTCTTTACGGTTAGTGGGATACCGATGGAGGAGCATC
>SNQJ01S0040540.1:70407-90609 GCA_010110895.2 Picea sitchensis | reverse complement strand
ACTAAATATTAGTGCCTGAAGCCCAACTATTATTCAATTCACTAGAAAAGTGCAAATTAAGTATCTGGACTGGCTAGATATAAGAACAATAAAGAAGAAAAGGTCTAAGTAAAAATTGTCAATAAGAGGAGAGCTCCAAGTGTATTGTTATCCAGAGGAAAATGCCTGAACTCATGCAGATTTGATGCAATGGAATTGTTAGTTCTTTGTATTCAACAAAATAATTTCAATCATCATTCCTCATTACATGGCCATTGTCTTAAAGTTCTGCAAAGATATGTGGCACCATTTTTTTTATGTGTCTAACTTGATGGGGAAGGTTATTGTGTAGTGGCTTTCAAAACTTGACCTCACAGTCGCCTCAATGATGTGACAATAAAGTCCATTGATTCTGGCATAGGGGAAAGGTAATATAAGAAAAAGGGAACTATGATGATATTGCTTAAAAATGAATGAATGAAAACTATGATGAGATTTCTTAAGAATGAATGAACGACCATGACTCCAAGTATATGCCCAGGGGACCTTCCATGTTGCTTGAGCTGAACATACAAAACTTCCTCCAAGGGTGAGAATGACATCCCCACCTAATCTTCAGATAGATGCACTGGAGAAAGAAAGAAAGAAATGTGAACTAATATGGATTCTGTTGTATCTACAAAAAGAAGATTCACAACTGCCTAGAGACGTGGGTCATCTAGTGCTCTGTGAAGCTGGACTTGCTGTAAGAATTGTTTGCGAAAAGAAAGATGGGAGAAAATTGCATCATAAAAACAAAGGTGAGTCTTAATCAACTTTTAATAACATTTTGTTTCATAGATATTTCAATTTTCTAAAAAGGACAATTGGAGACATCCACTTTGATATAAAGGATAGAACCTGAAGCATTAGACTTACCAGTTATTTTCATCTCGAGGATTCTAGTTCAAACATGGATAAAGGATACTTTATCATTATTATTGTAGCAACAGATTTGGTAAAGGAATATATGGTTACCCAATTTCTGAAATCATGAAAATTGACAAAGAAAAGGCAAGCTTGGTTGCTGTTGAAACTGTCTACATGAATCTTTTCAAATGAGACAAACTGAGAATCACAAACATTTCTCCTTAATTTTTCTTGAGTCTGCTGATCACATCAAAACAACATGGTAACATATTACAAAGATCTTTCTTGTAAGTAGCATTGGCTAGATAAGTGGTTTAAAGGAATAAGAAGCTTGAGAGTCACAAATGTCAATTACTAAGCTGCTATACTAGTGGAATTAGACTTAAAATGCTCATCATTGGCTTGCTGTGGGCCACGAGGTCAGCAGTGTAATGCACCTTGAGGGAAAAAAGCCAAAAAGTAATAAACAATTACAACCTTGCATTGACAATACCAAATAAGAATAGGTATTCTTCAGATGGAAACGGAATATCCACAGTATTATTTTTTGTCTGTCGACGTTTTGGATCCATAACATGATCCATCTTCAGGACACAAAGTTTGGGTTTGAGATGAGAGGAGGCACAACTATAAATATTTAAAAAGAGAGACAAGAAAAACCTAGGAGGTCAGCTAAAGTTATAAAAACTTTAAATGAAAGGAGAAAGGACTAAAAATAATAATTAATTAATTAATCCTTAGTTTGTAAAAATCTAGTTATAATAGTATGCACCTTGAGGGAAAAAAGCCAAAAAGTAATAAACAATTACAACCTTGCATTGACAATACCAAATAAGAATAGGTATTCTTCAGATGGAAACAAAATATCCACAGTATTATTTTTGTCCGTCAGGACGCTTTGGATCCATAACACAATCCATCTTCAGGACACAGAGTTTGGGTTTGAGATGAGAGGAGGCGAAGCTATAAATATTTAAAAAGAGAGACAAGAAAAACCTAGGAGGTCAGCTAAAGTTATAAAAACTTTAAATGAAAGGAGAAAGGACTAAAATAATTAATTAATTAACTTAGTTTGTAAAAATCTAGTTATAATAGTAGTAGTAGTATTAGTAAAGGTGATAATAGTAGTAGGACTGACAATAGTAGTGTTAATACTAATAATAATAGTAGTATTCATCGTAGTAATAACCTACAGGTTGGCATAATAGAAATATTAATAATATATTAATGGTATTAATGTTATCAAGGGTGATAATAACTTAATAGTAATACTAATAACTTATCATCAAAACCTATAAGTATTAATAGTGATATTAATAACCTATAAGTGAGGTTAATAGCAATAAAGCCCTAGCTTGTAAAAAGGGGTTACTAAGGTTTATCTACACATGATAATGTTAGTGTTAATAATAAATAAAAACTTGATCATAATAGTAGTATAGGCTTAATAATAGTGGTATTAATAATAATAAAGTCATATATGATAATAATTAATCAATGATTAGTAGTACTAGGGTTATAAAGGAGATCTAGAAATTTGGTAATAGTTTAGTTTAGTCCTAATAGTCAGTTTTGGCTATGTGAGCTTGGAAGAGGCCAGGAGAGCATAAGACAGGAAGAAGGGCATTGTTCACTGTTTTTATAGAAGGAAATTAGTGTCCAACAGTTCAACATTAAGCCTTATTCATCATTGTCGACATTATTCACTCCCCAAGTCCCCACATTTCAATTTCATCAAGTTTCAAGTTTCAAATATTTTTTTTGTCATTTTCTAATGTTTCATATCCTGAAAGGGAAGGAATGTCAATCTTCAATGTTGAATCATGAATGTCAATTGATGAATAGTGAACAATTACATGATTTGAATATAAAAAATGAATTTAAACCAACCATAACTTATAAAAAAACATTATTAATAAAAAAAAAAAAAAAAAAAAAAAATTGATATAAAAAAATTCCTCGACGTGAACCTCACTCGCTTCAAAAGCATCATAATTCCATACAAGTTCATACCGCATCTATACCCTGAAACTTAGGTAAAACCATAAGCATCGAATGTGTTGGAAATAAATAAAGAAAAGGAAGATGACAAGCATGCCCAATATATGTGTGGACTTAGAGCTAGAAGAAAACTTTCTGTTGTTGTTTGAATTTATGCCTTTTGGATTGTGCTTTGGAAAGAACAAGTGGATTATAAGAAAAATTCTTCAACCTAATTTCCTTCTAAATACGCTAATACAAGGGAGCAATTGCGAAGAATGATAAGTAAGAAATCAAAGTTTAGTAATTGCTGAAAATCAGTTGAAACTAGAACTAGTTTCGAAATAAGGGAAATTGGACCAACAATTGGAAGGGTTACCAACACTTCATATCAGCGATGCAAATCGCTCTTATCTCTTGCAAGTTTTCTCGGCTAAGCCTCTCTAAGTTTTCGTCATGAATTTTCAAGTTTTCCAGTCTAAGTTTGATGATTACCAAAGTTTTGTTGGTTTTGCCAATATTTTCCAAATCTATTAACTTCCCAAATTGCGGGACTTCTGTTTTTATGTGAAGTCCAAGTTTGCAAAACTCATTTTGATACTATTATATACTTTCCTCAAAATGTACCTCTTTACATTATATACCAAAATTCCCACGTGCTTTTGTTTAAAAAAATACAAACAAATAATTAGTTCAAAAAACCTATGGTCAGGAATCTGTTTAGTATTTTTCTCACTTGTTTAGGATACCAAATTCCTCACCAGCTTACCCAGTTTATTCAGTTTGTTGCAACACTCACCTTCAAAGTCAATTTTGTGATGTCCAAAGAAACATAAAAGAAAAATATTAACATTCCCAATTTCATAAAGACGACACACATATGACATGTAAGCATCTAAAAAGATTATTAACCAACCTATTCAGGTGATGGCCTTGTTAACTTACATCATTAATAGTTCTGTATCCAGCAAAAACATAAAAAAAGGTTGCCAAGTTGAATAGAATATCCATCTAGGCGGGGTACAAGAGCCTCTGCCATCTCCTCCCACTCCAACTCAGGAACATTTTCTTCTAGTTTTTGCATAGTTTCAACTTTCATCTTGGACAGATTTTTCCCCTCCTTGACATTTTCCATCTAAGCTTGGATCCAAGAACTGTGAAAATTAGTGAAAGAAATCGAAAAAAATAATGAAAGAAATCATAAATTCTCTCTCTATGTGTGGAGGTGCATGCATGCAGTAATTCTACATTTTATGTACTGTGTAGAGAGAGATGTTTCTAGGCACTCCTTATTAATTTAAATGACTACATGTTTAATTCATCCATTACATTGACTGTAGTAATTTCAATATTCCATTCAACTTTGTTTCCCTCTCTGAGAAACAAAAATAGATAAAGTGGCCAATTATGATGCAAGAAAAATTTAAACTTCAAAAGGATGCAGACCTAACTCGAATTTGGGAAACCATTCAAAAGAGAATGAGGTATAGTGACCAAGTTTTATTGCAGTCCATATTCATAACCATTAAAACAGGGATTGGTTTCTAAGATTAAATCACTGGCCTCAAATGCAGTAGGTAGAGCAGGAAAAGAATCTCCAAACAAATCATTTTTCTGGATAACATGAGGCACTAGAGGAATATTGGGCCAAAGATGATAGAGGTGTTTATTTTATAATCTAAACTCAAAGATCCACTGAAAAATGCTTCTCAAAGTGAATGTCTAGTTGTGGCCCAAGCTAAAGATTTCTAATTAAAATGTCCTATGAAGAGTCCATAAGTGAGTAGTCAAAGTCCATTTCAGATTTCCAGGTTGTTCCTATGTGCAAGCATAAAAAAAGAATGCATCTTCAAATGCTAAAGCCTAAAGGTAGTGTTGTGGATTTAAGATGCTAAAAATGTTGATGTGCCTACATGAGTAACATTCCATTTGTGGTTATCCTCCAATAAGGCCCATCAATAAACCATGGTCCATGAGTGGTTTACTAGATCACACATATGTGAGATGTGAAGCAACTTCATACAATAGAGGACCCAACTGTTAAATGTTCCTTCATAGGGACTTATTTGTCCTTGCCAAAATGTTCCTTCACGGGGACTTATTTGTCCTTGCCAAAATGTTCCGTAATTGAAATGCCATAATTTGTTGTGCATGGAAGCTATATAAATGTTTCCTTGATATATTTTTCAATGACAATAGGAATATAGTCATCAAATTTTCTTGTTTCGATTATGACCTCTCTTTATTTCATTCTATGCAATTAAGAGAATATTATCCTATAAGGTTTGGTGTTTCTTTTGGTTTGTATTGAATGTGTTGTCTACATAATATGCATACACTATGAGAGTGATTATTGCTGGTAATGTCTATACCTTTGGGGTCATTTTTTCTAGAGCTACTGATTGGAAGGCCTCCCAACACTAGTGAAACAAATCTTGCAAAGTGGGTTCATTCGACACTCTCAGTGGAGAAAACATGGAAACAAATTCTTGACACAAGAATCAAAGACTTTTCCCTCGAAATATAGAAAGAGATGATCTCAATGCTGAAAGTATCTCTCATTTGCACTAGCTCATCTCCGCATTAATGAGCAATTCAAAATGAGAATTGTAGTGGATCCTCCAAATGGTCGTGAAAGTTGCATGAGTGAGTTTTTTCTTCATTTCTCAGTATATGAATGAGATTTTATGACCCTACAATTTATGAGTGTGAACAAGATAAAACATATTATCTTGTTTTATCTTTTTAAGTAGACTTAAATCTATTTCTATTATTACCAATATGATAAGGATTAACATGTATAAAGACATAGAAGTATGAGGTGGCTAAAATGTTGATTTTTTTACTTAGTTTGTCCATTGAGAAAAATGTACAATTGGGTACTTATGCATTGCAAAGTGCTTATGCTAGATGACCGTAGTCCCTCCAAACTTAACTAAATCTCCATTTAGTTTATGTTTCACTTCTATTGAAATCATAGGACCGATATTCTTATATCCTAAAAGTAATATCTCGGATTATGATCATCCATTTGAGGGATATCCGTTCAGTACAACTAGCATGGACTAATGATTCAATTCAACTAGCATGGACTAATGATTCAATTCAACTAGCATGGACTAATGATTCCTTTATAGATTCTTTTGGGTTGGATTAGTTGTTTTCTGATAGGATCAACTTTAGATTTTATTGTTGGTGATAGATTGTCTCTTAGTAAACACCACGGTAGGAAATTTAGTGTTACTAGGTTTAGTTTTTTTTTTGCATCTCTCAAAAAATAAAATAGATGTCATAGTATGTTAATTATGTCATAGACCTGAAATGACCAAACCGATGCCATTAGACACAAACCAATCCTAAGGCCAACTATGAGAAAAACAACACACACTGGGACATTAATCTAAGAGTCAATCATGCAAAAAAACCTTGTCACAAAGAAACACTAGTTGGTGATGGCATCCAACATCGCAAGATCGATGCATGAAGGGTTGGTTTGTGCCAGTGGAAAGTTACATTGAAAACCTACTGAATGAACTAATGCCATGATGCAAGTTACCTCACCGAACAGTGAACAATCCTCCAAGGAGTCTGAGTGAGTCTAGCCAATGTTGATCCAAGGTAACACCACCTTCCATGTGATGTCACCTTGGGTAGGAAGTGTAAAATATCATGGTCTCTATGGTACCACCTACTATACCAAAGAAGAGGTGGGGACACCCATACGACAATACTAACAAAGGTGGTTGATTACTCTATCATCCTAATGCGACCTTTGTGCTTGACCTTGTTTTGTAAGGATTCCCAAAGTCGCTGATATAACAACTGCATAGCATCTAGAATCACCTTCTGACATTGCATGGAAGGCAATCCCACAATTCACTGTACTTTATAATTGAATGTAAAGGTGTTTAAAGGGTCAAATGGAAAGGACTCAAAATGATAATTTTCCAACTCGTGATATCAGGGATAGCATGGACCAACAATCAAGATCTTGGCTAACTTCAATTAGTAGTTTGGGAGTAAGTATGAATAGAGGGAAGACTTGAATGAGAGGAATGTAAGGGATATTGTAAACATCAGGTATACAAAAGCCTAATGAAGAAAGTTTCTTTAACACAAGATCTTCTTGAACTCAAAAACTAAGGAAGCTAAATAAAATATCATGATAATATAATTATCAAACATCCAATCGTGAATATCACCACAATCATTCATGTGAATCTTTCAAATCATGAACATTTAGCATCGTAGGTACAAATAAGTTGAAAGAGAGATGATTTCTATTAGCCAAAAGTCTTAAGTCTAGTACATAGCTAGACTACAATCACTTCATCAAAATATTATAGTCACCTAATGGAGCCTTTCTCAACCATCCAAACCTATCAAAGCAATTGATCTATCTATTTATAACAGTAAGGAGGCAACAATCGAGGTATGAGCTAGGCTCCTTCCCTTGAAAATTTCTAAACATTTATTTGATCTAACAACTTATTTAACAACGTATGTTATTCACACAGACCACGATATGTTTGCCATAAAATCCCATGACTCTTTATTTAAGGTTGACTTCACATCTTATCATAGGCATGTCATTTCAGATGTATCCTCACCAATGGATTTTGGCCCTATCATTTTTAGGTTTAATATGGTATGGTCAATCAAGACAACTTTGAGGACCTCATCTCCTCCTCTTGGGAATCTGCTCTAAAGCAACCTACCTATGGGAGGATAAAGTGAAGAGGCCGTGAGTGATATGAAGAACTGGTTAAAATTTAACTACCAATACCCAACCATACATAGTAAATTTGGAAACCAAACTAGAAGCTTTGTTTCCCTCTGCTACACAAAGTGTGTTCCTCATCTCTATTTTTGCTAACATTTTACATGTTCTAGCACTATGGATATCTCCATGTACATCAAAACTTTCCAATTGTGAGTCCCTTCATGGATCTCATTTCGATGACCATACCTCACGATGGTTTGTTAATCTCATGACAATATTGGTAGTCTAGTGGTGACATCTCACGATGCTTTGCCAAATCCATGACAACATTGATAGCCTTTGACTGAGATGGAAATTTTTAAGGTTTTTCTTTTTGTTTTATAAATATAAAATTTTAAAAATCTTCACTTATCTCTATTTTTGGCGGTGTTCCCTTCTCAATTTTGATGGGTGGCATCTTGATGCTCTTGCAATTCAGCTTCACCACACTACAAGAACTCTATGTGCTCCTTTATTTCCACCTCCTACAACATCCCTGGTCCATAGTTGTTACATGTGTTATTATGTTGATTGAGTGCTTTTAACAAATCAGCTTGTAATGTATTTTTTTGGTGGCCATTTCATCAAATATATTGCATACCATCAAATTACATAAGACTAAAGGGACAACTTTGGCATTTTATTATGCATGGAATCAGATACACAACAAGAATAAACAATTATTGGTCAAGCATAAATGTAATATCAAAAAATACTGCAAAACTCAAACAAAACCCGGATAATGCCACTGTCTCCCCAAAAAGTGTTTCCAAGCTACTCCAAGCCCCCCAAGCCTCCTTCGATCCTCCTAATGCACAGAATAGGGTTGGCAGTTGATCCTCCAAAGCCTCCATGAATCTACAAGAGGCCCCATGACCTTCCTTCTTACTCTCACGACTTAGCAAATGGACTCACCATTCACCAAACCTCAAGCCAACTTTCAGATATTCTTAATGCCCTCTAAAACCCTCTCTGCTCAAAAATAAGGGTCCCATGACCCTCCTCTATCCCATGTAGCCTACTCAAGGGCCACACGGCATGCTCCAAACCTCACATCTCCCTCACAATGGTCTCACCTCTCATTACAAACATTATGTTAAGGAAAAGCATGGCATAGTTGTTTTCCTTACAAACATATGTTAAATATTTTTTTTATTGAGAAAGCCATGCCTTAATTGTGTTTTAAATCTCTTCAATAAAGATGGTTAAGCATTATATAATAGAAACTCAACTAGAAGTCTTTATTTGGTAAGCATTGTCCTTCAAACCAATGCTTAAAGCTACTACAAAAACACATGCAACAAACACATCACTTATGTGGCTAAATGTAACTTCAGACTTTGTTCCTATATGGAGAGCCCACATGCACTGACCATGTGGTTATTTTGGACAAGGTTTTCAAGGTGATAGGTAATTATTGCCCCTGATCTATTTTTCTTCACTCAATAGAATGAACCCTAGTTTTTCCACTACTTCACTAAGTAGAATGAGCCCTAGTTTTTCCACTTCACTCAAACCACTGAGCCTCAGTTTTTCCACTTCAAGCAAGGGGTTTGCAAATGTTAATACAATTCACACATATATCTTAATAAACATCAGACCCTTTGGGACAATGTAAGGAATAAATTAAGGAGGATCTCTACCTTCCCTTTCGGGTCTAACCATTAGATCACCAGGCATCCGATCTGGTCTCCTATGATTTCCTTAGTCCTCCAATCTAGTATTGATATCACCTTTATTCCTAAAGGATTGGCCCTTATGCCTAGGGGACACTGAATTCCTTAGTCCAACAACACGACAACATCAAACATTGACTAGAAGAGTGGATTGGTTTTTTCATTGCCCAAAGGTATGTTGGTCCAAAAAAGATCCCTCCCCGCAATGTTGTTTCGCATTCTTCTTTCTTTAAATCATTTATCCGATGGAAGGTTGTGCCCCATCTTTGGTTCTTGAAACAAAGAAAGGTGAGGTCCTCATGGAAGGTGAACCCATGGAGTCTCTGCCACTATCCCCAGCCTAGATATGCCTATGGTTCTTGGGGATCTAGTTAATGCATTGGTGGCAATTTCAAGTTTGAGAGCTACTTTCTTTCTTCTTTTTATCCTTTTCATTAATAGCTTGGTGGACATCTTGCATAACTTCTGGGGTTGACTTAATACGAATCACAACTTCTTTCCCTAGGATTCTATCAAGGTAGTATTTCAACCAGCTAACCCCACGTATCATGGTCCTCCCACACAACTTGTAAGTCAATCTCTACCGGTTTGTCCCATCATTAGGTTCACCATATTGCCAAAATGGGTCCAAAACCATTAGCATATTGGAGTAAATTCACTTAATTTAATGCACTATGGAAAACGTTACTTCGTATGTATGTGCGCTATCAACAATGTTACATGAAAACCCAAAGAAAGGATGGAACAGTAGAGCAGTGCTTCAAGTAAAGAGGCTAGAACTATACAAGAATGCACAAGCAAAAATAGATGTTGTTGCTTTATAAGTTTTGATACTTTAAGGTTATTCATCATACACGTAAAGACCCATTTTGATACATCGACCAAGGACAATTGCACAATTAAGGAACACGACATTGAGTTGTATTAGATGATTATTTGTATATCCGTTTTAATACTATTATATGATTTTGCATCTTTGGATGTTTTGAAATTGATGTCTGTGTTAGGGGTGCTTTCAGTGTTTGTATTCTAATTTTAATATCTATTACAAGTGGCGACAACTGCCATAAGTTATTTAGCAGAGTGATCGCTTCTCTAATTCAAGATTACATTACATATGGTTGCTTGTCTTGAAAGCTTCAGCTATAGTATTTGAAAAACTGATAGCATGTAAATGCATTTGGAATAGAATATGTTGAGTAAAAGAATTTGATTATAAGGTGTACCCTTTCCTTCAAAAGTTGTGCATAGGAGTTGACATGTACAATCTTCCCTTCTAGAGCTATTCAAAAGGTGTAGAAACAGGGCCAAAACACTCACATGCTCCATTGATCAAGAAACACCCCAAAGTTGATTTAGTCATATTCGATCATTGTTGAGTTGCCTAAAGCACATATATTTTGGTATTATTCTAGATTGTGGAATCTTTCTTTATGTAAAAACTTGACAATGATATAAGAAACATGCAAAAATGTCTCCTTCACATGAGATTGATAGAATTTATATTGAGCTTAGTGATTTTTGGATTGGTCTTGAAGATTTGGAGAGATCTTTGATTAGTTTTTCTCACACAAAGGAAGGCCCAATTTTCTCCTCTGTACACAATTTCCCCGTTGCTTATGGAGGATTAAGGAGAACCATTGGAGCATTATTGAAGGACATCATTGAAGATCACTGGACAGTTATAGAGAGTATTCTTGAAGAGGATCTACCTCTTTGTAGCAGCAACACGTATTTAATCTCATGAGAGACCTCTGAGAGAGAGCCCTTGAAGAGATCCCCATTTATAAATGTATCTATAGGATCCACCCTACTGACACATTACTGGTGCTAGCCCAACCTGTTTCAACACCTTTCCACATGTCCAATGACAAAAAAAATCTTATGATGGATTTTCTTACAATGGCACCTTGAAAGGCTGAGTCTCCTCGAAAGGGTGCAGTAGTTTTTGGGCGCGAATTGTAAGATAAATGTTTTGTATGAAAATATGAAAAGATCTACAATTCCTTTAACACCAATCATGCTCCCCATATGGGTTCTAAAAATAAGAAACAACCCTCTTCCTGGACGGAGAATACAACACCAAGGACATTTGTGTCCCAAAGGAAAACTAGGAACCACAATGTTTCACCCCCATATGGCATACCAAAGATAGGAAAACTTAAGGATGGGGTTCACAAATGGAATTCTCTAAGAGACATCAACCCCCTTCTTTAATGAATGTTGGCATGGGGTTATAATCTCTACTAGTTAGAGTACCCATGGAAACATTGGTTCCCCCAATAGAAACACCAGGGTTAGTAGTGTTGGCACTCCCTACAATTGAATATCCCACAACATTTGACATCCCTAACTAAGAATGATGAATATTGTAGTGCAAACTAGATAAATCTCTAGGTGGGAAGTCACCTACTTGAATAACAAGAGGACAATACAATTCAACTAACGAAGAGTTGAAATTCATCAAAGAAGAGTCAAAAAGATCCTCTACCTCTTGAGGGACAAAATCATCTTGGTAGGAGAGCATGGAGCCCCTACATCCCCTAAGTGAATTTGAATATCAAAATCGCTTACAAAACCTTTTGTTGCTACATATTTGTCTGATGGGAGATCTTGTTGAATAGACTCTTTTCTAACATGGCTATTTAAAGCATTATGCACCACTTCTTCCTCAAAATCACTCACCAAGAGTTATGGGATATCCAACCTGCACCTCATGGGACGTAAATATATGATTTTGGGAGGAAGACCATGATTCCCCTTGATCAATGATGAAACTATTCAACTACTTTGAATTCAATACTTAAATGAAATATCATGAATATCAAGTGATTGAAACCTATGGTCATATAATCACGACAACAAATAACATTGAAGTATAAAACACCTAAAAGATAATAACGAACAAACCCGCCCTTCCAAGAGACATCCTATGTCAATTAAGTCCCTAAGTACAAATAGTAAAGGGATGAAAGAAATGGTCTTTTGATGTTTAGCCTATGATGATGAGGGCTCAAGTCCAACCGACATATGTGAAAAGTAGTTATAGTAACCTTTAAGAAACAATCACCCAAGGTGTAATATCCAGTGTGAAGATAGGAAACCTCAAGGAGCCGAGATTGAGGGGTTCAATATCTACCTTTTAGGTCCTCAAGAACTTCCTCTAATTCTGCATTCACCTTAGAGGAATATAGTAAAAGATAATAATGGTGCCAATTCATGATTGCTATCCAAGGGGAACAATCATAGGTCAAGCTTTTACGTTGAGCAGGGATATACATTACTTCGTCCTATGGTTAGAACCTTAGAAAGAAGGCATCACTCCGAGTAACTTTCCAACTTTACACAAGTCCTATAGTATTCATCAACCCACTAACTAAGTGTGAGCGGATAATATCAACACTTAACTAGCTTGACCTAGTGCTTGACCCATGAGTTAGAGGTGCTTCCCACAAGTATTTTTATGCTACTACTAGAATTTACCATTCTTTATTCAATTCCCAGTTTCAACTTTGATGGCCTTGGAGAATTTTATTCTCCAATCCTACACCAAGGCCCTAACGTAGACTACTATTGTTTTTCTAAATATAAAATTGAGTTTAGTTGTTTTAGATTAGTGTTACTTCTATTAGGGGATGTTGATTACTCAAATAAGGAAATATAGTGAAATTGAGACATTGTTTCAAACTCAAGATCACTCGACCGATAACAAAATTGCAAGATACATACACACCCACACTTTTATTTCGATGAATTAACTTGAACCTGTAACTACACCAAATTAAAGATGCAAATAAATTTAATTTCCTTCTTGATGCAATGCAACTCTTCCAAATTCCTAAAATGTTGTAAAGAATAACAACTAACTTGGAAATGCAATTCCACCAATTAACCCATTTTTTTCTAATGTGAAACTTGTAAACAATAAAAACTAAAATGACACCAATTAACTTGACTATACTAGGTCTCAAAGAACGTGATAATACTCTCATTTTTTAAAGGAAACAATAAACATTAGATCTACAATTTAATAGGTTTGAGAATTTTCAATTCCCATATGCATGTGCTCAAATTGCCAAAGAGCAACCTTCATACTACGTGCAAGTTGTAAAATAGCTAGCATACACAAGAAAGTGTGTGTTGGTTGTTAAGTGCAACCCACATACTATGCATGACTATCAACATTGTAGACCATGTGTACATACAAAGAAGGGGAGAAAATTAAAAGTGCAAGCATGAAACAACAATTTACTTTATGTGCCTAACTTTACTAAGAGACAAACCACTAAGGTCAATAGAATCTACAAGCTAAAACTATAAGAAATTGAAAATTCCAACCCAGATAGAAGAATTCAAATAATTCCCAAGTGAGTCTCAAATTCCATTTTAGGAATTTTTACAAGGATAGGTTATGATCCTCGGTGAGAGGGTAGGGTTCGAGTATCACTGACAAAACTTACAATAGATGTGTAGTCTATCTTTTTCTAGGGTTAATTTTTAATGCTTGAAATTCCATGAAATGAGAGAGAAGAATACATTGTAACTAGTATCTGGGCTTGATCTCCATGAGCAACTTGGTTAACAAAATTCTAGCACCAAATCACCATACACCTACACACAATCGACCAAATAATACCTTCCTCATTTTCCAATTAACATTTTATAATAATATAGAATAGATTATAAACATGAACCCAACTAAGTTTAGGTTAGTAGTCTAGCCATAATCCCTAACATTCTAATGTAATTCATATAATCAAAATGACTCAAGAAATTGTGGGGAGTGGGGGAAGAGAGATTTATATATAAATGATTCAAAAGTAAGCAACAAGAGATAATATACTTGATCATATCACAAGACATCCATCGCCCAAGTTTGGGTTCCTCTATCCCCAACCACCTGATTAAAACTCTCAATCAAGAAGGACATAAGTTTTACTTTGGTGAGTGATACAGAGGGTGGCTCAAAACACCTCAATTTAAAATCTAATAGACTTGTAGAACCAAGGCTGGTCCTACACAATGAGAAAACTTATGGAAAAGGAACTTACCAAGGTCTAGCCAATTTTCTCTAGAATAAGGGTGTGTCCCTCCCAACCACAAATCTCTTATTTATATGTTCAAAAGTGGTTCCATCTGTTGGAGCAAGAAATATGGGTTGCATAATTGTACGACCTTTGTGATTTATGCCCGAGGCCCATGCAATTTGAATTTTGTTTATTTTGTCATTTTGAGGGTGTAATATGGGTTGCCAACTAGCAACAAGTGATTTATGCGTGGGTTGCACTTCAATGATGTGGGTTGCACTATAGAAGGAGAATTGTTTGGTTGTACAAATGAACTAACCTATACTTGTATTTATACTAATATGGATGCCCTGCCTAGGGCCAACTTCTTATTCTGGGTCTCAAATTACTTTATTATTTCGTAACACTTCTTTGGTGGTCTTCTATTTCACTTTATTCTTTTTGTAAGTGTTCTTCAACTATTCATTGGTCTTCCTTTGACTTCTTGGAATCTTCTTCTCTAAGAAAAGTTTTCAAGGAGGGAATACCTCCCTGCACACAAACATCAACACATCCTCGCGTGGATCTCCTCCCTTGGTAGTAACTAAGAAGGAGCAATTGGAGTGGCCACTTTGCATATATTATAAGGATTTGCCCGAAACTAGGTCACTATGAAGAATTGTTGCCCAGCTCCCCGCATTAATGACCTTGATCTGTTCAAGGGGCCATGTACTTCACCAAGCTTGATCTCGCTTCAAGATATCATGAAGTTTGGATGGAACGTGCAAATGTTGGGAAGACAACTTTCAATACCAAGGTTGGTTTACATGAATGGTTGGTTATGCATTTTGGCCCCACTTATGGTCATGCCACTTTCATGAGGATCATCATTGACATCTTCCAGCTACATCTGGGTAAATTTGTGTTGGTTTACTCAGATGACATTTTGGTTTTCAAAGCAAAACTGGTTCAAATAAATTTTAACATGTTAGCACAATTTTGGACCTCTTTGCTAGGACAGGTTGTAGGCCCTTAAATGATGAATCCATTCTTTGGACAAAATTCTGTTGTGATCGATGAGACCGAACTTCATGTAGATACTAAAAAAGTCTAGGTTTTGAAGGACAGGTCCATTCCCACTAATACCACAGATCTGAAGAGTTTCTGGGAGGCATGCATTTCTATTGGAAATTCATTCTCCACTATTCACACATTGCTCACCCATTGATTCAAGGTTGCAACTAGAGGACTCTTCTTTGTCAGACTTCCAAAGTAAAATAACATCTCATAGGTTTTGTAAGAGATGGTCTCCTCACGCATGCCCAGATGCTCTGTTTCATCATAAAATGGCCCCTCTATAAAATGGGTAATATTCAAAGTCACTATGTGGAATGTCGTACTTACTAGGTATTAAAGGATAATAAGCAACTATTCCTTAATAATTTGGATGAAGTGGTCCACCAATTTTGGGAAGTCTACAACATCTCAATGACAAACTTAACTTTTTTCTTGCTTAGAGGAACTAGACAATTGGGAGGGAAACCATCCAAAATTATGGTTCCTAGTTAAATGATATATTTGGACAACTTTCAAATATCAATTCTCAGAGCTCATGGAAATCAATTGGTTCATCCTTGTAGGTCTCTTTAAGTATACCACTTAATCACACATTCAAGGAACCCAACCTAAGTCATATCTAGAAGCCCTTGATATAGCCCTCAAGATATAAGATGGAAAAATCCATTAACACAATATAAAGAACAAAAGAAGGAGAAATGCACCCATAACAAACTATTTGAAGCCAAGTGCCATGAACCTAAAAATGGTTAGGAAGGGAAATAACATGATAATATGAATAAATCAAAAATAATGATAAGAATCCAAAAAACTTGAACAAGTTCAACCTTTTGAACAGTGACACCAATGAACATTCTCCATGAATGACAATATGCATAACCCAAAGAACTAAGGACTATACCCAAACAATAAAAGAACCAAAATACTTTTAAAAAAAATATTTCCAAGGGATGGTACTAGTATCTTAGAATTAAACACATTTGAAATGTTCATGAGGACAAGCTCAGATAATAATTGTGATATTGTTACCTTTCCATAGGAATAGAAATAATTCAGCTCTTTACTCGCATGCGGATCTTGGGACAATAGGATAATTGTATTTCAACACGCTTTAAAATGTGGTGTTACATATATGTTCATGATACACATGATTCAAGGGACTGTCCTAGATTGAAGTATTTGAAACATAAAAATTGTAATAGGATTAGATAAAACACAAGATCACAAATGATGAGTAGGGTTCGATGATGATTCATAGGGTCATAAGCAATGGTCCTATGGAAAATATCTATTCAGAGCGACCCATATCAATGGACGAGACAAAAGGGAGTATTAAAGAAAGTTAAAGTTATTGACGGTTCCGATTAAAGAGAACGAATTGTAGAAGACAAAGCCAGAGATGATAAGAATCCAAATGAAAATACCATTGAAGAGCCTATGAAAACACATGGTATACAAAGATAAAGAAAATGTATAAAAATACCCCATTGTAGAGACATTCTCCCAAGTTATTATTCATAAAGTTATATAGGATCTCGCTAGGGCAAGGAAAAGAAGGAACATGTTCAAACTATTGAAGGCTTAAATCTAGACAAGGAGATCCATATGGTTTTAGGCATAAGGAGGAACCCCATTTATCACATCCCAAAATAAAAGAGGAAACCTTCATTGATAGGATCCAAATAAAGGAAGTGATAAGAAGAAGCTACCAAAAACAGAAGTGCAGACGTGAAAGGACAAAAAAGAAGAAATGCATGAAAGGGACCATGGATATGAACAAAGACTAGAAATCAAAGGCACTAAGTAGAAGGTTCCTATCACTAATGAGAAGGATACCTCTTTCCTAAAGAGACTTGCTTTTCATAAAACAAGGAAGATGAGAGCATTGTTTTTTATTCTAGTAGTTTGAACTCTTCTAAAAAATTATGTATGCTGATTTATATCTAGCACTAATAATAAGTATCAATTCATATAAATAAAGTGATGAGCATGAAGGAGGTCAAGTTGTATTTGAGGAGGTGTTGGAAGTTGTCCTAACACATTCTTCAACTAAATCAACACAAGGAAGGAGGTCCTTCCTCACCCTAGCCTAGTAGAAAGTTACTAAGAAATTTGAGAAGGTAAAAAAAATCAACAATCATTGGGCCCTGGAGTAGGGAAGGCCTCTCTAAGTGGTAAAAATATTTTTATCATTTCAACATTTAGATATCTTCATCCCACCAAGAAAACTCTCAAGAGGGTAGTGGAGAAGTTTAAACCTAATACTATTTTTCCATATAAAACTATGTTAGGAGGAGAGGTAACCAAGAGTATTTTAAAGTCTTTTTTTGTTAATATTATGGTAGATGCTGGAGGTAAATACCTCCAGCAAATATATTTTGTATATTGATCAATGTACTTCGCAATATTATGGCCATTATGTTATAATATATTGTCTGCGATATATTTTACATAAATACACGCTTATGATCCCTTGGACCGGCCATAATATCTGCTACATTCACATTTGCATCTCTTTTTGTGTTTCGCTATGTAGATTACATTAACCCTAAACCTAGAAAGCCAAACCTTAAACCCTTACATAAACCCTTAATCCCTCAACCCAGTTTCAATCACTTCAATCTCTTAACACAAAACTCTAAATCCCCTAACCCCCAGCCATCAACCCTTAAACACTTAAACCCTAATCCCTAATCCATGTCTATTTTAAGGCTGGAAGATATTGCTAATGATGAAGAGTTCCCAATGGACATGGTATCTTCCCTTTGTCTAAAAAAAATGGTCATCAGAAGAAGTCTTTGGCAGAGATAATGGTTGCAACATTTACCTTATGCTTTTCATTGCAAATCCTAGCTTTTCGCAAGACATGGTATGCGATGTTGATCTTGAACTGAATAATGGCACTGATACTTTCCTCTACCATCTTGTCTTGATGATATCTCTCGCGAAGATGCAAGATTCCCATTAAAAGATCGAGCATCCTCTTTACCGTGATCATACCTAGCTTTACCTTGGCATTTCTTCTTCAAGAATTAGCGAAGCAGAAAGAGTTGAGAAAATTTGTCGCAACATTTGTAAAATGCAATATATTTATAGATTTTTGTAACGCCGCAATCTGGACAAAACCGTAAGTGACCGTTGGTATTTTGATTTGGTGAACATACTAAGGTGATCGCTGGAGGGGAAACCTAGTTTCCAAAACGTCAATCATTCGCAATTGTGACATACCTTTTCACAAACGTGGCAAGAGAGACGTTCCATGTGGAAAACGTGGCAAGAGAGACGTTCCAGTGGAAAATGTGGCAAGATCGACATTAACGTGGCAAGACCGACGTTAATGTGGCAAGAGAGACATACATCTTCACAAACGTGGCAAGAGATGTTCCAGTGGAAAACGTGGCAAGAGAGACGTTCCAGTGGAAAACGTGGCAAGAGAGACGTTAACGTGGAAAGACCGACGTTAACGTGGCAAGAGAGACGTCAACGTGGCAAGAGAGACATTATCGAGCAACATGATTTTTTTTTTTTATAAATTTCCTCTATTTTGCGACAATATGGACAATTTTGTCCATAACGCCGCAAATAAAACGTCACAATTTTTACAATATGTAGTAGTGAATTTTGGGATCCTTTTAAAGTTTCATTTAGTTCTTTCATTCTGATTGAAATCGAAAGAAAATATGGTTCGCTTTGCAATTTTTCATCTAAATTTGAAAAGAAGAAAACAAAAGTTTTATATCCTAATTTCATAGGTGGAGTGTTTTGGTACACATTTTAAAGAAGATTGCATTTGTTTTGGGATTTCAAGGATATTAATTTAGTACTTTCTAAAGGAAAAACAAGAGTTGCATGGTATTGGGTATTTCTTTGCTTTAAGAAGTAAAAGAGCTCCTCTCCTTTCCTCAAATAGAATTCATTGAAAAAATATTTTTTTCATTTCATTATTTCCGCATGGTTTTGTAGTCTAGTCATAACATCATCAGTTTCATATTTGTGCACCCTATTGAGTAAACAAAAACCATTAAAAAGATTGAGGTACAATCTAAAATCAATTAGACTTTGTTTTCTTTGATAGAAAACCAATGTGTCTAGGATTTTAGGGCCTTGATAGTAGGGTGGAGAGTTAGACTTCAAAGACACATAAATTAAACTATAAAATACTAGAGAGAGAGAAATCCAATAGTAGAAATTATTGTTATTCAGGAAATATCCTCTCACACATGAGTCAAATACGAGGTCTTGCAAAGTGATTGGTCGATATTTTCCTCATTTTTTCACCTAGTGGGACTATTACAAGTTTGAGGCTTTGAAGAGTGGCAAGTCCTCAGGGTGACACCACTTCTTATTAGTTTTTTGGCTGCGTATTTTTGTCTGAAATTCCCATACCCAATTGTTATTCTTAACTTTCGACTATACCCCCCCGACCGTTCATTGTGAATTGTTAAATATAGTAACCTATAATAATATTCCACAAAGTTTACTACAAGGGGGATTACTTATTCAAGGAACTTTCCTTATGCTACATGAAATAGATGTTCAATATCCGCTTCAACAAACTAGGAGGGTATTTTCCTGTGGGATCTTACTTGCACCTTGAGGGATTGTTGTGTGAGATTATCGTAATTTATTCTCATTTATTCATTGATGGACTCATCTCCCATCTCTGAAATATCCTCATATCCCGTCTCTGAAATATCCTTAATTCCTTTATCCCTGTCATAAGGGAGTTGTTTTCTTTCTCTTATCTTGTAGGGACTTTCATAGTGTTTTCCCTTTGAAATTAAGCGTGCTTTATGTTGAATCCGCTTTCATC
>SNQJ01S0040540.1:36274-48210 GCA_010110895.2 Picea sitchensis | reverse complement strand
TATTTACTTGTAATAATCAAGAGTTAAGATCTACTCGTGATAATCAAGAGTTAAAATGGATATATGGAGTTTCTTTATATACATACATATATAGACATAGAGATATTTTATTTATGATTCAGATTAAAATTATTTTTTCTTATTAATATTTTTTTTAAATGCCACATGTCAACTCCATAATATTAAGTATTAAAGGAATTAAATGGATATTGAATATTTTATTTAAAGAGACATTGAAATATATATATATATTTAATATTATTTTAAATACCAAATGTTAACTCTATGTTAAGTATGAAAAGAATTACCCATGTCCTTTATACACGCATCTTTCAACACAATAAATCATAATGAAAAATATACCACAAAGATGAACGCATCAACACTTAATATAATACTAAAAACAAAACTCCATTTTAAAATAAGAACAACTCACAAGCAAAGAAAAACAATGTGGATTAGATCATAATGAAGAACATATCATAATAGTAAATGAACCACATCGTTGAAAAAACTATATCTATGAACAAAACAAAACAATAAAAAAGTCGCCATGTGCCACCATAAAAATATGCCATCTTCGCTCAAGTCATAACCACCATCGACTCAAACAAGGATGGCATAAAGATGCCCGGTCTTGGCTAAAATATTGGGGAATCATGGAAGGCACCATTTTGTAGAATAAAGATACTATTAAAAAAACTTTAAATCAAAATTTAAGGAGAAAATGTGGTGTGATAAAAAGTTAGAGGAAAAACGAAAATTGAGGTATTACAAGGATGTAATCAACCCTAATATAAAAGATCAAAATTATCTATCTATTTTTCCAAGTGTAAAGAAAAAAATAAGCATTGTTAAGATAAGAACAAATTCTCATAAGCTCCATAGTGAAACTGAGCGTTGGCCAATTCCAAAAAGGCCATGGGATGAAAGAGTGTGTCACCTTTGTGACACTATGAAGGTTGAAGATGAAAAACAATTTCTCTTAAATTGTTGAGCCTATACCCATATTAGATCTCATTTTCAAAATATTTGTCACACTACCAACCTTCCTAACCTCTTAACTAAACAAAAGTATGGTGATTTTGGAAAACTTCTCTTAATGTTTTTCTAGCACAAAAACAAAATTCTAAAGAATCACACGTAATCACTTACCCTCTTAAGGTCCGATAAACCAATTCAATCTTAATGGACGTTAATCATCATCATCATCACCTTTAAATTAAATAACTCTTATATTTTATCATCAACATTATATTATTAAAAACTATGTAATTGTATACAAACATTTAAATATATGAATATTTAGCCTGTAAGGGTGTGGTCTAATGGTCAACAGACGTGTTGTTAAGGCGTTCGTGCTGCCAAGCAGGTCATGAGTTCAAACCTCGTCTTAGAGTTCAAACCTCGTCTTATCTGGAGGCCATGCTCAATTCCCGATTATCAATTCCGCCATTATCAATTCCCGATTCCCCTAAACACACAAAAATATATATATAAAAAGCTTTGAACCCTTTTTATTTTTATATTATCAACCTTGTATCATAAAAATTATATAATTATGTACAAACTTTTAAATAATTTTAAATATATAAATATTTAATTATTTAATATTATAAGTAATAAATATTAAAAACATTTTATCTATATATATATATATTTTATTTTGTATTTAAAATTAAAAATAATAAATATAAAAAACATATTTTGAATTACCATAGATAAAAAAAATATGACATTTGAGATTTCCTTCCAACAAATATAAAAATACAGTTAAAGTTGAGTTACAAGTAAAACAATAGAGATTTTCCATGTAATATGTGTGAACACTAAGTTACGTGGTCGTTTCTACTATTATTTTTTTTTTGAAAAATATAATTGTTAAACTTTAATATTTTTTTGAAGAGTCACATTTCATTGATACGCACAACAATACTATGATATATATTATTATAAATTTTGGATACTAAATTAGCATAATGAATTTATATTAATATTAGAATTATTAAACTTTAACGTCAACTATGTGACTAAAATGTATATTTTTAAAAATGTTTGTGTTGTGACATTGATTCATTTATATGAGAAATAATAATAATAATAAAAAAAAAAATTATATATATATATATATATGAATACTAAATTAGTATGATGAATTTATATCAATATTTTGAGATAGTAAATTGGAGTGGAAGAATGAGATACATTATAAAATAAAAATATCTTCCATAATATCTATTATAAGATTTAGTTATTAAATTATTATAAAATTTGGATGTTAAATTGACATGATGAGTTTATAATTTATATTAATATTTCAATATATTAAATTGGTGGAGGAGAATGAAATATATTATAATAAAATATATTATAAAGTAAAAATATGTTATTTATTATTAGTTTTTTATTTTAGGTGGTATGGTTTTATAATAATAGTATTGAGTGAGCATGCATTTTTAGATAATAGTGATGACTCTCTTCATTATTATTTAAAAATTGAATTATGATAAAAAAATTATTATGTAAAAATAAAAAAATTGAAAAATTGAAATATATTATAATATAAAGTATTTTTGTTAAAATAGTTATTAAAATTCTTGAATTCATAAAGCAAAATCTTCTCACACATGAGGCTAAATAAATTTGGCAAGAATGTGGAAGAATTTTTCGTCCTTCCAAACCCCCTAAACCAAGCCTTACCAAAAAATGTCCCAGCGCATGTGACGCCTTAATGACAATCCTGATATCCTCATCTTAAAAGTTAATAAGGGAAACACTTCAATTATTATGAACACCTCTGACTGTGAATCTAATTTTTTTGAACTGCTCTCTTCCTCCTATAAACATATGGAGAAAAACCCTATGGATAAAATAACCACTCTTGTTACCAAAGCCATGAAATCCTCTTCTCCTGACCTCAGTATTAAAAAACGCCTCATTCCTCGCAACCCTCAAACCCCTAACATTTATGGGTAACCTGAAATTCATTAAAAAGTCATCTCCCTCAATCCTATAATCAACACTATAGGCGCCCCCACACATGCCATGCCTTTCTTTCTTGCTAACAAACTTCAATCCTTCATTAGTCAAACCCCTTCCTTTATTAAGGATTCCACCGATTTCATTCTCAAAACGAGACATCTTGAATTTGACGAACATGACATGATGGCCAGTTTAGATGTTGTGTCCTTGTTTGCTAAAATTCTAGTTCCTAAAACTATTGACATCATCTCTATACTAGTTTATTATGAAACGCTTAACCTCATTCAAATTTTCCTAACCTCCAATTTCTTTACCTTCAAAGGGAATTGCTATGAACAAATTGAAGGAACATTCATGGGGTCTTCCTTATCTCCAATGGTCACAGATAATTTTATGGAACATTTCGAAACATTAACCATAAACCCATGGCATAGAAAACCAAAATGTTGGTTCCAATTTGCTGACGATACCTTTGTTATTTGGCCTCATGGTCAATCCTCCCTCAACTCCTTTCTCCAACATCTCCATAACATTTCCCCCCTGATAAAGTTTATGATGGAAATGGAAAATGATAATTCTCTTCCCTTTTTGGTTGTTATTTTCTCTTAGCTTCGTAATGGCTCGCTCACCCACCAAGTTAACAGGAAAAATATCCATACTTCTTGATACCTTCATGCACGCTCCCATCATCACCCTGCTAAAAAATATGTTGTTTAGAGAACTCTCAGTTCCGAATCCAATATTATCTCTGCTCCCCAATTCCTTGAACAATAAAAGGCCCACCTAACAAAAGTGTTTGTATCCAATGGTTATTTGGTCTCCCTAATCAACAAACATTTCCACTCAACCTATAAACCTAACTCTAAAAATCCCCCCTCTTGGTTTCCTTGAGCCCTCATTTCTCTACCCTATATCTAGGCAACCACTAATCAAAGCTCAAAACTTTTAGCAAAAAAGAATATAAAACCTTATTCAAACCTTGTAAAACTCTTAAACAATTATTCCCGACCTCTAAAGTAAGTCAGACCCAATGTTGGGCCCAAGAGTTTACCAAATTCCCTCCTCGTATGAAAAATCATACATCATCCAAAAAGGAAGATCTTTTAAAGCTCGGCTCAAGGAATATATTGACGACACAACCCAGAACCGCATCTCTAAATCTGCTATCGTTAAGCACTCTTTTAATTCTAAGCACCTCATTTTCTCTCCTCCACCGTACTACACCTTGCACATCATTAGAAAGGCTCTCGAAATTGAAAAACACCCTCATAATTTTAATTGAGAGGACGACTATAAACTAAATGATTCTAGGAAGCCTCTTCTTCACCACTTTAAGCATTTCACCACCTTGAACCTATAACCTAATTCCATTTGTTTCTTTAATCTTCTAATCTTCCCCATATTGGTTCTTTTATTTTTCTCCTCCTTATCTTTCAGTTTCTTCTAATTTTTATTATCATTAATTATTCATTTGAATTTAACTTAGTTTTAATTTCATCTTATTATTAATGATTCATTTTAGTTTAATTTTATTAAGATTTTTTTTTGATATGTTGTCATAGCAAAAATGGATTCAACAAAAATGGATAATTAATGATAAAAGAAATTAGAACAATTTTTTCTTGTTTAATTTATATTTTTGCATGCATAAATGGATTCACCATAATTTCTGGCCTGATTTTGGACAAAATTCTTTTTTCATATCTTAAGGCAGTAGGTAAAAAGTTCTACGAAATGACTATTAATTTTGGGGGACATTCACCTGAAAGGCTAAAAATTGTTAGATTAATAAATTTGAGTGATTATTTCTGTATAATCCGAGTGCCCTATAAGTTTTTCAGCATGCTGAATCCATTTCTACATTCATAAATGGATTTTGAACAACAAAAAATAGTGATTCATGTAAGAAAAAAACCATTTTATAGAACAGCTAGACAACGCCTATCTTAACAGCTCAATCATTAATTCATCTCCCTCTTATTGACTTTAACTTCTATTGATCTCTTCAACAGCTATTTTATTCTCCTCCTGTATTTATTTTCAACTCTTGGCACTCTTTCTCACTCTTTAGCTTCATTTGTCCATATTAAGTGGAGTGCTCACTCTAAACCTTAGACTTTTCAAGGCCCAAGATACGTTTAATTCACAATGCTCATCAACAATATGACTTACTTACTGTGAAAACCTTCCACCTCATAAAAAGAAGGAAACGAATTCAAAATTAACAACCATATTATTACAAAAAAATTTACAAATCAAAACTTGAATCTGCTTACGTTTTCGTTTATGATAAGAATTATAATTTAAACCTGTTTGCATAAGCACATAATTAGATCATTACATCAGAGAAAATGTATAGAATTACATCTTAAACCTGTTTGCATAAGCACATAATTAGATCATTACTCGATAGAAAGTGTATAGAATTACATCTTACAGGATGTTGACAGATATATTGATATAAAAGGGAGTTGCCAAAAGTGTTCACATAATGTCATGATGGGAAACGTTTGGTCTTTTTATGACAAGAAGACATGATTAGATACAAGAGATGGAGGGAACTTGACCATTTACCAGCAATGACCAAGTGCTCAGATGGTTTCTGCGCATCTATGTCATGATCATCTCGAAATGACTCTCGATCTGTATATATCTTTTAATTAAAGCAGCACGATAAGTTGTTTTTCCCGAAGCGTGCAAACTCTATACGACGTTGATATATGTCATCGACGGAATGATCACCGCAGTTTCGACGGGTGCAGCAATTTGGCGAATCAGAGGAATTCAACGAGAATAAATAGATTTTGCCAATAGTTGACAACAATATCGCATAGTATGACGAAGAAAGGTGAACTTTGGAAATCATTAATCCCACTAACAATACGTCACTTTTATTGCAATAATGGAGACGCTGAATTGATCGAACAGAATTGTGAGAGTATAAGCTTAAGACGATTAAAATCTCTGTCAAGATGATGAAGTGCGTCAGTGATGAGGGTGAATCGGAATTAGTAATAATTCTTCATCATTATCATCATGGTGATGGATCCTCTCCCAGGAAATGTTGTTTCCGGATGATACCTTCGGGGAGATGAGGAAGCAAGTCATATCTCTTGAAATTTGTTGACGACTCTTCTATATCTGTGACCAGTCTTTCAATTGGGCCCAAGATAATCCTTCCGCTTCTTTAAATCTGCTCCAGTCGAACCAAGCCAATCGAGCAGCTTCGAGCTGCGCGTAACTGACTGTCGACCCAAGCCAATCGAGCCAACGCGGAATAAATCAGATTTACTGATTGACATTGGCAGATCGGTGGACATTTATGCTCGTCATTTTCATGTACGTGTCTCTGTCGGCGGCGGCGGCGAGAGTCCACAACTTCCCAACTTCGAAATGGTCGGCGTTCGAGGGTTTTCCTAATTGAAGAGAAAACGTAACCTAAAGGTGGCCATTAGTGCAATTGATGGGAAGATGCCTTTTAATTATAATAAACTTTGACTGTTAGTGTTATCCATTGAATCATTTGGTTGATGGAGCCCACAAATTTTAAATGCACAATTCATCAATACCCAATCTTTAAAGTGCTAAACCACAAGGCCCCATAAGGAGACATAGTAAATGATCTTTTCTTAAATTTATGGAAGGGACCTTAGTGTGATTACTCATGGGCATGGTTGAAGTTTAATTTTCAAATAGACCATTCTCCGCCCCCCAAAAATTATTGGTATCCTTTAAAGTTCACATAAAGTTCTAAACCCTAAGGCTACAATATAAAGAGACAAAATACCGAAGGGTGCAATATAATAAAGAGACATAGTAAATGAGTGACCAAAGAAATAATACCAAACAAAGGGTACAATATAAAGAGACATAGTAAATGAGTGGCCAAACTTTGGTGTGATTATTAATGAGTGGCCAAACTTTGGTGTGATTATTTCTGGGCATGGTTGAAATTTAATGTTAAAATATAAATTCTTAAGGTTAAAGGTAGAGGGTTTTCAAAAAATATTATTGGTATTAAATTTAAAGTTTACTTATTTATAATAAGTAAATTTTATATTTAAATAGAAATAATTTTCATATTAATTAATAATTAATAGATTATGAATTTTATGTTCATAATAATTTATAATATATTAATTTTAAATTATATATATACTTTAATTATCTTAATAAAATATTAATGATTTTTTATAGTATTAAGAAAAAGAACCAAGAAATTAAAAGTAAATTTTCAATATAATGATAAATATAAGTGGAAATTGATAAAAAAAAATTAATTTATAATATTAAAAAAATTTAATTTATAATATTTTTAGAATAAAAAATTAACTATTTTGTAAAATGGAAATTAATAAAATCAAAGAATTCAACTAATATTACAAGAAGGGTTGCTAGCAACATATATTTTTGCCATTTAGATAATTGAAAAAATAAAAAAAATTATAATTTTGTTTTAGTCCATTTCATCTTTTATACACATGTTATTTGATAAAATGTTAATCAAAACTTGTTATTGATAAAATATTAATCAAATAAGAGTGATTTGCTTAGATTTTCAATCTTATAGCCATTTCCAATGTTTCGGCTATTAAAACCATTTGGATATTACCTTTGATTTAAACTAAATAAAATGTTTTCATATAGATAATTTAAAATATAACTATTATTCAATAAATGCAGTTATGGAACCTTTGTATCAAAACCAATGTTTTTTTTTGGAACAACCCTATTTAACTTCCAATAAGAATGGAGTCTTATACTCCAATGAGAAAACCATCCATGTCATTCTTGTATCCATACCTTTAATATGTAACTTAGGCTTGTCTTTTATAGAAGTACACGAAAATACATTACTAACGCTAATTCAACAATGCACACATAAAGAGAACATGGTGATTAAAAAGTAAATAACATAATATCCAATGAACATAAAAATTAAATAACATAATATTTAATGAACATAATGAAGCATTAAATAACATAACATTTGGGTCCTCCTATGTCTCGACATAAAAATTAAATAACATAATATTTAATGAACATAATGAAGCATTAAATAACATAGCATTTGGGTCCTCCTATGTCTCTCATAAAGGAAGACTGTAGGTTTGAGAGTACAATGGTCGTTGCTAGAAAGGTAGTATCTAATAAAGCAGTAGTAGTTTAAGCATGATATTGAGATTTAGTTCCCAATCCAATTCTAGGGACAAATACAGATTCATATCTCAAACTAGATTATTAAAAAGTTTTCATTGAGTTTGAGCTTTGCCAATGCAAAAGTCCATGTACAAGATTTTCCTCTAGCTAATAGTTCCTTACAATTTGGCTCAACTAATCTCAATTGATCCATTACCCATTTATTCATTGGTTTTTCCTCGTTTTTTTCCTCTTAAAAGGATGGACAAAGATAAACTAGGTCTAACGGTTATGGCTTGACTTTAAAGTTCTACGTTTCATTTGCATTTATAGGTATTACCTATTCCTCTATATATTTTTCACTAACTTCACCCAAACTTCTTCTAGAAAGGGTTATGGATGCATGTAGGGGTTGTACCTCATCTACTACAAGAAGGCTATGGCTAGATTTCTAGTTCAAAGATGATTTTTGGTCGTGCTTCTATGTCCATATTCTCATTACTCAAGATATGGTCTCAAATTCAAATGCAACCACAAGGAGGTGATTTATAGAGAAGGTTTGTTCCTTGGGGTAACTAGATTTTCTGGGAATTTCATGGTTATGGATTATGAACTCTTTTTTGGTTCTATTTATGTTATTAGGGTTTAGGATAGAGGTCACTAGGGTTTCCCTTTTTTTTAGTTCTAATTGTTTTTTAAATTAAACTTAACTAGGGTTTATACACAAGGGTCTTATGTATTCACACTAATGTTTACGAGGACTACCATGATTCTAAATGGATAAATATTGATATGTTCCTAGTTCTACAATAGTGCTTTTGGATTGTTGTAGTAATAACATTATGCCATTTTTATCTTTGTATTTAGGGAAGTTTTTGTTATTTCTGTGTTGGGGTCGATTTATATTTTGAAATGATTAACTAGAATAATTCTTACCTTGCTTATGGGTTTTTGGTTTCTATTACAACTTACATAATATTTGTATTTGGGTTTCTCTACTTAATGGGGAAAACCATTTTACTAGGTTTTTTCTTTTGTTTCACCAATTTTGGCTAATGGTTTCCTCTCTAACATTTGAAAATTTATGTGGGTACTTATCTTGCAACCATTCCTACAAGTGGGATCATTTGTTTGATGTTGGGGATCCTTCTCTAGGACGAATTTTTGTAAATGTGCTCATTGATTTTAATTAAAAATATCCAATATACTATGTAGGTAACATTTATTATTGTTTGAGTATATCTGTTTGATTAATATTTTATTTAGATTCCTCTCTTTATTTAAAAGAAGGTATTTCTATTTCTATAGCATAATTATTCTATGAGAAGGTAAATTTTGTGGATAGTGCATCCATGATAGCATATAGCATTTGATTTTAAGGAAACTGACATGTTCAAAGTCTCCATCTTAGCATATATTTGCAATAATGCTACTACTCAAAACAAAAATATGGTGATAGAAGCAAAAATAACACTCATGAAAATTATCTTGGAAGTTGAGCTCTTAGTGTACACCTACATTGTGGTAAGAGAACTACCAAGATCCATTATTGATCCTAGTCCTAATCCCTCTGTCATTAAAATACCTATGTCCATCTCTTAAAGCCTTAATTTGCTTTTTCCTCCTCCACCAAAAATATTCCAAGGCTCCATTAATGTCCCAATGTTAGGCTCAAAGGAAAATATGGTAATTGGGGATTCGAGCTCATCAATTAGTAAATATATGGAGATCCCCAATAATACGCATAAAATCTTAAGAAACCATGTACTAGTTGAATATTCTTTAATGCATGGAAAACCAATCCTCCAATTTTCAAAACTTTAAGGCCTGAGTATAAGGCTTCATCTATGACAATGCAACATGTGTGCAGTATAGGAGAAATTAAGGTAATGAATGATGCAATTGAAACAATTTTTTAGTTGTAAATATATTAATTTAATAGGTCCATTTAAATCCCAATTTTCAAAACTTCAAGGCCTGAGTATAAGGCTTCATCTATGACAATGCAACATGTGTGCAGTATAGGAGAAATTAAGGTAATGAATGATGCAATTGAAACAATTTTTTAGTTGTAAATATATTAATTTAATAGGTCCATTTAAATCCCATAAGGGACATAAAACTAGTACATTAATGGATGGAAAACTAATCCTCCAATTTTCAGAACTTCAAGGCCTCAATATAAGGCCTTCATCTATGACAATGCAACATGTATGAATTACAGGAGACATCAAAGGATGCAATTGGAACAAATTTTTCATTGTAAATATATTAATTTAGTAGGTCCATTTACATCCCATAAGGGACATAAAACTAATACATTACATTGTAGTTTCTATTATTAAGATTCTTAAGAGAAATCATTATGGTTCATGCAATTATGTAAAGGATTTACAAACCATTTTGAGTCTAACTACATAATTTATGAAGGAGTTTAGAATTGGAAATTACACTATCTCAAAAACAAAGAACATATTCATAGATATAAGAAGAAATGTATTAAAAATAGATTTCAAAAAAAGATAATTTCATTTTTTTTTTATGAAGGAATTTAGAATTGGAAATTACACTATCTCAAAAACAAAGAACATATTCATAGATATAAGAAGAAATGTATAAAAAATAGATTTCAAAAAAAGATAATTTCATTTTTTTTCATAGATTTTAAGGATTAATTTTGTATCTTCAACATTAGCATGATTTTAAGTTTTTACACATTGATTTTGTGTTTGTTTTCCAGTATGCACATTGGAAAAGTTTAGCGGATAATCAATCATGAGTGAAAGGAAGATTTGCATTGAAGACTTGAGATGTAAGAAGATTTTAAGTTTTTACACATTGATTTTGTGTTTGTTTTCCAGTATGCACATTGGAAAAGTTTAGCGGATAATCAATCATGAGTGAAAGGAAGATTTGCATTGAAGACTTGAGATGTAAGAAGATCTAGTGCAAATTCACACCTTAAAGAAGACCAAGAGGAAAGGGTATTGGTAGACACTATATTGTATAAATTTTGTGTAATGGAACTCATACCTCATTGTGGTCTTGCTGAACTTGTAAGATCCCATACAATGGCATTCAAGACTACAATTTTGATAAAATTTGTAATTACTCAAACCTTATTTTCTTCAATAATGTTTCTCATAAATATATTAAAATATTGTTAATCTTGAACTTTGCATTACAAGTGATCCTAATAAATTTTTTCTAAATGGTATTAGACAAACTCATAAAAGTCACAACCTAACATTACACGGTAGTTGCCAAATTTAAGTAGAAAATCAAGAAAGAAAGATTAATAAATTTTTTCTAAATGGTATTAGACAAACTCATAAAAGTCACAACCTAACATTACACGGTAGTTGCCAAATTTAAGTAGAAAATCAAGAAAGAAAGATTAGAAATCCTTTTAGATGAGTAAAATTTGAATGCAACTTTCATTAAAATGAAATAAATATCCACAATGTTTTTGGACACATAAAACTTCAGTTGGAGGATGATCTGAAGTGTGAATGTGCTAAATTGTGAAGAAATGTCCTAGTTGTTTGTTCCTTAAAATAAAACATGCCATTCCCACATATAGCTTTTTTTTTCCTATTTCCCACCATATGGGTTTTAGCTTTGTTCTAAACTTATTTCCAGAGAAAATATGGTTGAACAAATAAAATATTAAGAAAGATTATTTTTCGAAACTGCTCTGCATGTTGTAAATGGCCCTAAGTGAATTGGCCGTATTGGGGAGGCTTAGTTATTTTTTCTAGTGAGCAAAAATAGTACATATTATTTTTCATCCTTCCCCTCTTTTGAATTTATAT
>SNQJ01S0040540.1:25574-36224 GCA_010110895.2 Picea sitchensis | reverse complement strand
ATGATCACCGCAGTTTCGACGGGTGCAGCAATTTGGCGAATCAGAGGAATTCAACGAGAATAAATAGATTTTGCCAATAGTTGACAACAATATCGCATAGTATGACGAAGAAAGGTGAACTTTGGAAATCATTAATCCCACTAGCAATACGTCACTTTTATTGCAATAATGGAGACGCTGAATTGATCGAACAGAATTGCGAGAGTATAAGCTTAAGCCGATTAAAATCTCTGTCAAGATGATGAAGTGCGTCAGTGAGAGGGTGAATCGGAATTAGTAATAATTCTTCATCATTATCATCATGGTGATGGATCCTCTCCCAGGAAACGTTGTTTCCGGATGATACCTTCGGGGAGATGAGGAAGCAAGTCATATCTCTTGAAATTTGTTGACGACTCTTCTATATCTGTTACCAGTCTTCCAATTGGGCCCAAGATAATCCTTCCGCTTCTTTAAATCTGATCCAGTCGAACCAAGCCAATCGAGCAGCTTCGAGCTGCGCGTAACTGACTGTCGACCCAAGCCAATCGAGCCAACGCGGAATAAATCAGATTTACTGATTGACATTGGCAGGTCGGTGGACATTTATGCTCGTCATTTTCAAGTACGTGTCTCTGTCGGCAGCGGCGGCGAGAGTCCACAACTTCCCAACTTCGAAATGGTCGGCGTTCGAGGGTTTTCCTAATTGAAGAGAAAACGTAACCTAAAGGTGGCCATTAGTGCAATTGATGGGAAGATGCCTTTTAATTATAATAAACTTTGACTGTTAGTGTTATCCAATGAATCATTTGGTTGATGGAGCCCACAAATTTTAAATGCACAATTCATCAATACCCAATCTTTAAAGTGCTAAACCACAAGGCCACATAAGGAGACATAGTAAATGATATTTTCTTACATTTATGGAAGGGACCAAATTTTAGTGTGATTACTCATGGGCATGGTTGAAGTTTAATTTTCAAATAGACCATTCTCCGCCCCCAAAAAATTATTGGTATCCTTTAAAGTTCACATAAAGTTCTAAACCCTAAGGCTACAATATAAAAAGACAAAATACCGAATGGTGCAATATAAAGAGACATAGTATTTAAAGTTCACATAAAGTTCTAAACCCTAAGGCTACAATATAAAGAGACAAAATACCGAATGGTGCAATATAAAGAGACATTGTAAATGAGTGACCAAAGAAATAATACCAAACAAAGGGTACAATATAAAGAGACATAGTAAATGAGTGGCCAAACTTTGGTGTGATTATTTATGGGCATGGTTGAAATTTAATGTTAAAATAAAAATTCTTAAAGTTAAAGGTAGAGGGTTTTCAAAAAATATTATTGGTATTAAATTTAAAGTTTGAATATTTATAATATTTAAATTTTATATTTAAATAAAAATAAATTTCATATTAATTAATAATTAATAGATTATGAATTTTATGTTCATAATAATTTATAGAATATTAATTTTAAATTATATATATATATATATATATATAATTATTTTAATATAATATTAATGATTTTTTTTATAGTATACAGAAAAAGAATCAAGAAATTAAAGTTACATTTTCAATATAATGATAAACACAAGTGGAAGTTGATAAAAAAAATTTAATTTATAATATTTTTAGAATAAAAAAATTAACTATTTTGTAAAGTGCAAATTAATAAAATCAAAGAATTCAACTAATATTACAAGAAGGGTTGTTAGCAACATATTTCTTGCCATTTAGATAATTGAGAAAATAAAATAGAATACAATTTTGTTTTAGCCCATTTCATCTTTTATACATATGTTATTTGATAAAATGTTGATCAAAACATGTTATTGATAAAATATTAATCAAATAAGAATGTTTTGCTTAGATTTTCAATCTTATAGTCATTTCCAATGTTTTTGGGCTATTAAGACCATTTGGATATTACCTTTGATTTAAACTAAATAAAATGTTTTTATATAATACTATAATAAACTTATAAGATCACTAAAATATAGATAATTTAAAATATAACCATTATTCAATGAATGCAGTTATGGAACCTTTGTATCAAAACCAATGGTTTTTTTTGAAACAACCCTATTTAACTTCCAATAAGAATGGAGTCTTATTCTCCAATGAGAAAACCATCCATGTCATTCTTGTATCCATACCTTTAATATGTAACGTGGGCTTGTCTTTTATAGAAGTACACGAAAATACATTACTAACACTAATTCAACAATGCACACATAAAGATAACATGGTGATTAAAAAGTAAATAACATAATATGCAATGAACATAAAAATTAAATAACATAATATCCAATGAACATAATGAAGCATTAAATAACATAACATTTGGGTCCTCCTATGTCTCTTAGAAAGGAAGACTGTAGGTTTGAGAGTACAATGGTCGCTGCTAGAAATGTAGTATCTAATAAAGTAGAAGTAGTAGTTTAAGCACGATATTGAGATCTAGTTCCCAATCCAATTATAGGGACAAATAAAGATTCATATCCCAAACTAGATTATTAAAAAGTTTTCATTGAGTTTGAGCTTTGTCAATGCAAAAGTCCATGTACAAGATTTTCCTCAAGCTCCTAGCTGATAGTTCTTTACAATTTGGTTCAACTAATCTCAATTGATCCATTACCCATTTATTCATTGGTTCTTCCTCGTTTTTTTCCTCTTAAAAGGATGGACAAAGATAAACTAGGTCTAATGGTTATGGCTTGACTTTAAAGTTTTACGTTTCATTTGCAGTTATAGGTATTACCTATTCCTGTATATATTTTTCACTAACTTCACCCAAAATTCTTCTAGAAAGGGTTATGGATGCATGTAGGGGTTGTACCTCATCTACTACAAGAAGGCTATGGCTAGATTTCTAGTTCAAAGATGATTTTTGGTCGTGCTTCTATGTCCATATTCTCATTACTCAAGATATGGTCTCAAATTCAAATGCAACCACGAGGAGGTGATTTAGAGAGAAGGTTTGTTCCTTGGGGTAACTAGATTTTCTGGGAATTTCATGGTTATGGATTATGAACTCTTTTTTGGTTCTATTTATGTTATTAGGGTTTAGTATAGAGGTCACTAGGGTTTCCTTTTTTTTAGTTCTAATTGTTTTTTAAATTAAACTTAACTAGGGTTTATACACAAGGGTCTTATGTATTCACGCTAATGTTTACGAGGACTACCATGATTCTAAATGGATAAATATTGATATGTTCCTAGTTATACAATAGAGCTTTTGGATTGTTGTAGTAATAATATTATGCCATTTTTATTTTTGTATTTAGGGAAGTTTTTGTTATTTTTGTGTTGGGGTCGATTTATATTTCGAAATGATTAACTAGAATAATTCTTACCTTGCTTATGGGTTTTTGGTTTCTATTACAAATTACATAATATTTGTACTTGGGTTTCTCTACTTAATGGGGAAAACCATTTTACTAGGTTTTTTCTTTTGTTTGACCAATTTTATCTAATGGTTTCCTCTCTAACATTCAAAAATTTATGTGGGTACTTATCTTGCAACAATTCCTACAAGTGGGCTAATTTGTTTGATGTTGGGGATCCTTCTCTAGAACGATTTTTTGTAAATGTGCTTATTGATTTTAATTTAAAATATCCAATCTACTATGTAGGTAACATTTATTATTGTTTGAGTATATTTGTTTGATTAATATTTTATTTAGATTCCTCTCTTTATTTAAAAGAAGGTATTTCTATTTCTATAGCATAATTATTCTATGAAAAGGTAAATTTTGTGGATAGTGCAGCCATGATAGCATATAGCACTTGATTTTAAGGAAACTGACATGTTCAAAGTCTCCATCTTAGCATATATTTGCAATAATGCTACTACTCAAAACAAAAATATGGTGATAGAAGCAAAAATAACACTCATGAAAATTATCTTGTAAGTTGAGTTATTAGTGTACACCTACATTGTGGTAAGAAAACTACTAAGATCCATTATTGATCCTAGTCCTAATCCCTATGTCATTAAAATACGTGTGTCCATCTCTTAAAGCCTTAATTTGTTTTTTCCTTCTCCACCAAAAATATTCCAAGGCTCCATTAATGTCCCAATGTTAGGCTCAAAGGAAAATATGGTAATTGGGGATTCAAGCTCATCAATTAGTAAATATATGGAGATCCACAATAATACGCAGAAAATCTTAAGAAACCATGTACTAGTTGAATATTCTTTAATGCATGGAAAACCAATCCTCCAATTTTTAGAACTTCAAGGCCTGAGTATAAGGCTTTATCTATGACAATGCAACATGTGTGCAATATAAGAGACATTAAGGTAATGAATGATGCAATTGGAACAATTTTTTACTTTTAAATATATTAATTTAATAGGTCCATTTAAATCTCATAAGGGACATAAAACTAATACATTAATGGATGGAAAACTAATCATCAATATAAGGCCTTCATCTATGACAATGCAACATGTATGAATTACAGGAGACAGCAAAGGATGCAATTGGAACAAATTTTTCATTGTAAATATATTAATTTAGTAGGTCCATTTACATCCCATAAGGGACATAAAACTAGTACATTACATTGTAGTTTCTATTATTAAGATTCTTAAGAGAAATCATTATGGCTCATGTAATTATGTAAAGGATTTACAAACCATTTTGAGTCCAACTACATAATTTATGAAGCAGTTTAGAATTGGAAATTACACTATCTAAAAAACAAAGAACATATTCATAGATATAACAAGAAATGTATTAAAAATAGATTTAAAAAAAAAGCTAATTTCATTTTTTTCATAGATTTTAAGGATTAATTTTGTATTTTCATCATTAGCATGATTTTAAGTTTTTACACATTGATTTTGTGTTTGTTTTCTAGTATGCACATTGGAAAAGTTTAGCGGATAATCAATCATGAGTGAAAGGAAGATTTGCATTGAAGACTTGAGATGTAAGAAGATCTAGTGCAAATTCACACCTTGAAGAAGACCAAGAGGAAAGGGTATTGGTAAACACTATATTGTATAAATTCTGTGTAATGGAACTCATACCTCCTTGTGGTCTTGCTGAACTTGTAAGATCCCATACAATGGCATTCAAGACTACAATTTTGATTAAATTTGTAATTACTCAAACCTTATTTTCTTCAATAATATTTCTCATAAATATATTAAAATATTGTTAATCTTGAACTTTGCATTACAAGTGATACTAATAAAAATTTTCTAAATGGTATTAGACAAACTCATAAAAGTCACAACCTAACATTATATGGTAGTTGCCAAATTTAAGTAGAAAATCAAGATAAAAAGATTAGAAATCCTTTTAAATGAGTAAAATTTGAATGCAACTTTCATTAAAATGAAATAAATATCCACAATCTTTTTGGACACATAAAACTTCAGTTGGAGGATGATCTGAAGTGTGAATGTGCTAAATTGTGAAGAAATGTCCTAGTTGTTTGTTCCTTAAAATAAAACATGTCATTCTCACATATAGCTTTTTTTTACCTATTTCCCACCATATGGGTGTTAGCTTTGTTCTAAACTTATTTCCAGAAAAAATATGGCTGAACAAATAAAATATTTTTTTTTCCTATTTCCCACCATATGGGTGTTAGCTTTGTTCTAAACTTATTTCCAGAGAGAATATGGTTGAACAAATAAAATATTGAGAAAGATTATTTTTCGAAACTGCTCTGCATGTTGTAAATGGCCCTAAGTGAATTGGCCGTATTGGGGAGGCTTAGTTATTTTTTCTAGTGAGCAAAAATAGTACATATTATTTTTCATCCTTCCCCTCTTTTGAATTTATATCATAAAAAATTCCTTATGTTGAGAGATATTATATAGGTGATATATTATTCAAATTATCATGGCCGCCAATGGGGTGCTTCTTAATAATAATTATTTAAAGAGAATTGGTATAGTAAAACAACCCACTAACTTTGTGTATATCTTTTTTTGGTTAGTTTTAATTAGGCTTATTTCTAGTGGTTGAGAGGAATATTTTTATGATCTACATTTAAGTTCAATTCAATTGGGACTAGTTTGGCTAGTTGAGAGGAATGATTGTTATCCCCCAACAAGATATTGAGCTTTAGTTTCAGCAAGTAACATTTTCAACTCATCAACCAAATAATGTTGGATTGAGTTATAGTAATAACATCTCCCTTAAGCATTGCAATCGAAAAGAATGTTGGCATGTTGGCACTTTTTTACCTATCCTAAAAAATTATTGGACTGGTTAAATGATAAACCCTCGTGAGTGTAGGTGGTCTAAAAAAAGTCATGAAAATATCACAACTATGAGGAGAAGTTTCCACTTGGTTTCAATCTGTGATATCTTCTATGAACACAATTTACAATTTGAAGGTTGATTCTTTATCCAAAGATGGGGTCCCATTAGAGGTAGGGGAGATGATGATTTAGGAGGAGAACAAGTGTGTTATCGTTGTCACTCTTCCCTTTCACTTCCTATAGATCTTTGTGAATGTCTTTCAAGATATCTTTTTATTATTAGGATCTGACTTCGAGACAAGAGATGTAATGGCATATAGGTCGTTGTAGATAAGATAGTTTAACATTAGTTATTTTTTTAATTTTTTTTAATGGTGTAGTAGTTCCAGCCCTACTATACAGATCCCACGAGATTGGCACTAATGTTTTAGTAATTCTTGATGCCACCGAAGGAGTACAAAATGTAAATTATCTTTTATCTGAAAAAGAAACAACCAGGAATTTGTTAGTGTCTCATAGATTGATTGAAATTTTTACAATAAAATATCCTTTCTTTTATCTAGGGTTTTTAGCTCTAGTGGTTGGGTAGCATGTTTTTTATCCTCTTTATCAAGGTTCAATTCCTATGGATTTTGACCCATTGTAATAAGGCTAGAACAATAGACACCCCGTGGAATAGAGGCTAGAATAGTAGACACCCCCTGGAATAGAGGTTTCCACTTCGATAGATGTAGAAAAAATTACATTTTACCATTTGCATTAAAGACCTTTTTTTTCATTTGCAACAAAAACCCAATCAAAAAACTTATTTAACAACCTATTTGTTATGCATTGAATTCGAGGATACTACCACTTTTACATTTAAGCATTTTCTCAAATATACGAAAACACATAAGATTGACCTTCTCTTAATTGCAAGAAACAAATCTCGAATGAATTGATACTTAAAGGGATGAGGCGATCTAGAGATTTTAAGCTTCATTGCATACAGTTCCTTTACCACCCTTAATCATCCTTATCACTGGGAAGCTTTAGAATTTCCCTACATTTAGTAGTCATCCTCTCAAATTAGCATTTCATGCTAGTAAGGAGAGGGCCTAAGCATGGCCCAAATTCAGACCAATGCCATGGGACTGCCCAAAAAGGGGTAAGTTTGTACCCAAAGTTTAATACAAGGAAAAACCTATGATCGTGTCTTTGATCCACTTGTTTAAATGTATGTTCTTGATTAAGATGAATATTATTATGAAAGTTTACAACACGTACTAATGAACTACTACTTTGTAGGAAGAGTGTTGTCTAAAAACATGATTAGGTTTTCTTTAAGGGATTTCTATGGATCCTTCAAACGGCACGTTAAGGGTATCCTAAGTTTTGTGTGAATGTTTTGCAAAGAAACAATTTAGTAGTCTTTTCTTGTTGGGTGGTAAATTTAATTGTTGAAAAATCAACAAAGCTTGAGTACACTAGCCAAAATAAAAAATTACAATGTACATAAAATTTTATATTTTGAAACCTTCATAGTTCTCTTTACCAAAACGAGGTTTGTTGTGGATACGTTGTGAACGATGATAACCCAAATTGACATTCCAACACTGATTTGAGGCTTTCTTTCATTTTTTTAGTTAGTACGTCATGTTAAGACAAAAAAAACATGTTTACTAGATTAGGAATAGTAAAAAAAAAACATGTTTACTAGCTTAGGAATATTCAAAAAACAAGTACCACACCAAGAAACATTTGTGGCCAGATAACGATGTGTGGGAGGTCACACAATAATGATGCATGTTGTACACACCAACATATTATTTTGTGTTTATGATATCAATGTTTAATATTCTATGGCCTATCAAAGTCATTATGATGTTTTTATATTATCTCATTTGAAACGGAATTTTGAAGCAATTTTGAATCAGAAATTGAAACAATTTTGAATCAGAAATTGAAACAATTTTGAATCAATTATGTCTACTTCTATATGGATTGATTCATGAAAAATATTCCTTTATTTTTATCGTGAAATTTTAGACATGATTACATTCCAATATTTTGTCTATATTAAAACACACTGAACAATATTTCCATGTATATGTAATGGAATTGTTTCACAATTAGTTCCCTTAGTCTTTCCATTAGCATTTTAACCATTGTATATTCTTACTGTGAATATACATATTCTATATTCTTATACTTATTTATATTTTTTTCCCATATAGTGCCTAGCATTTACTCCATCCAAATAATAATTTATGTTTTTTAATTGTATTTGAGAAATATATTTATTTCTTCTTTTATTCTTCTTCTAGTCAACCCTTATAACCATATGATCCATTACAAAACTCATAATATTGTTCATAATACACTATGGCTTTATACATTATTTTTTTGGTATTTAAATCTATACTAGGGATCTAGCATGCATATCACTATTTGCTTTGATCTTAAATGCTACAATAGTTTTTTCTTTTCTGTGAATGAATTATTAATAAACAATATACATGAATGCATGTTCTAGGTATAAGAAAACATTAGATAACACCTGCAGCTCGTAGAATAAAATTATTAATGAAAGAACAAAGAAATATATACTTGAATCTTTAACTAGTTCTGTAGTGAATAATAAATATTTCATAATGGGCTATATTTATTTTACTATCTCATAAGAATAAACAAGAATAACATGCAAAAATTGTTATGCAATATATATTAAATATTTTCTTTCACAGCTATCTTTTTCTACTATCTAATGAAAATAAGAAAGAATAACATACCTAGTTCTTCTTCCAAATATTCTAGGAACAAAATGAGTAAAAAATATAGTTCCTCATAACCATAGACCAGAAAAACCAAGTTATTTTCTCCTGAGCGTCGATCCTAATTCATTATTCCATGGGGACTACAAATTTTAATAACCTTTTCTAGATAAAATATAACTTAACTCTTTCTCAGAAACATCAAGTTCAAATCCTTCTCACAAGTAGTCAACAACGTCTTGCCTTGTCTATACTTGTATTTCCTTGTATCATCAAGGAGAATAATAGATTTCCTAGGTCTTTTTCCAAGTTAGCTTTATCCATAACCCTAGGGAAACTTCTTGGCCTAACTTTGTGCTAGCTTGTTCCCGCACCTCCATCATCTTTGGGAGTAGGTTTACACTTGTCCTCATGGACAATATTTACTCTAGAGGTTTTTATCCCTTTTCACTCTCCCATGGAATAATAAATTTCTTTTTTGTAACTAGATTCTCTAATGAGTTTGTCTCTAGTAAAATAAAATAAATTAAAAATAATAATTAAAAAAATATTCCTCGTCACGAATGTTTAAGGTGATAATATTTTAACATAATTATTTTTCTCAACAACTCTCATAACATAAATAACCAAAATTAACATATTCAAATATTAAAATATTCAAAAATGGAGGGACATTACATCCCATTTTGTACCAACCACATTTTTGTCTTTAGGTCTCGAGACAAGTTCCCATGTCTGATTTTTGTTAATATGGTTTAGTTCGTCTTCCATAGCATTAAACGAATGTTGATCAACACTTGCCTTTGCAAAAAATTTAGGATATATTTTGGATAGCAAGGAGAGACTTACCTGTTCATAGGTGCTTGCCAATTTTCTCCTACTTTGTGTTTCAACATTTTTATCACCAAAATTTTTTTTTTTTGAATGATTCTTCTCCACAAAAATTGATGGGGTTTGTGTATCTTGGCGCTCTATTTCCTCATCCTCTTCTTCATTTTCTTCTTCTTCTTCTTCTTCATCATCATCATTGTAATTCACTTCTTCTACTTGCAGTTTTTTCTTGAGAGGTATTGCTTCATTTATTCGAACAATTATGCTTTCAACAATCTTCTGGAGTCTTTTTTGATGCCTTGAAAGTTTCTTCCTTCCTTGATGGATTTTATTTCTTATCCTTTTATATCATCATTTCATATGCAGTGAGGATAACATGTTATTAATCCATTTTCATATTGTCAAGGTCCTTTGTTTCTTCAATAGCCGATATATTGGGATCAAATCTTGAGGGAAGTGACCTAAGCACCTTTTCTACAATGATGGTTTCTTTAACCTCTTCACCCAATCCTCTTATGGTGTTGAATGTTGGGTATATGTTATATTATTTTCATGTGTGTGTGTGGGCACGTTTTCGACAACTGCATCTCGCAGTTTTTGCTATTTTTAGTGGTTTTCTAAATTAATCCCGGATTAAGGGATTAGGGTTTTGGTATCTATGGAATACCTAAAAACATTGTATATATTGTATGGTGAATAGTGAAATTCGATATAATGAATATAAGAAAGGTTTTACTCGGTTGAGGGTTTCCGGTATAAATCTCTGTGTATTATGTGTAAGAGCCATTGATTAATTTTTGTTTTGCTTAAGAATCTATATGCATTGCTTTACTTCACATGTT